>BGPR01010406.1:0-52628 GCA_013235015.1 Araneus ventricosus | reverse complement strand
TTAGCACGAAAAGAGGGTGTCCTAGTTATGAGCACGGTAATACTACTTTAAATGTCAATCAATATAAGTCAATAATTTCATAGCCCACTCGTGTAGTTACTGGTATAGCAATAAACTGATCAGTTGGGTTAGAAAAATCCCTGACTTGTTCTTGTGGGAAGTTTTTGGATAGGGAGATGCTTCAAGAGTATTACAATTCAGTTCAAATATCTCGTGCCTGGTTCTGCGTAATCATCTGCCAGATCGGAGGCAGCCCCTGTGGACGGGGCGTGTAGTCCACAAACCATCAAAGAAAACAATTTTTGCATAGATATTGGTAACAAAATCTATGCGATAACAAATGCTAGCGACATGAATTCTAGCCTGGTTAACAAACGTTGCGGTTACTCGACGATGGGAATGAAATGTATTGTTTAGCAAAGGATTCGGAAACCCCCCGTGCTTTTGCGCATGAGCAGGGCGGAGTTATTTGCATCAAAATAGAGGGAAAGTGAAGAATGGAAGGGTGATGTTTACACTTTACTGAGCTTGATCTAATAAAGAACTCCGGAAATGCGCTCATATGACTCATTGCCTGACACCCCTTTCCGGTGTAAAATCGTCCAAAATTGGTAGTCTCGGAAACCGTTGCTGAACAGAACAATCGCGAGGTTGGTACACTCTCGCAGCGCATTTTCTCAGCAGACTTAGTAGCATGCAGATCGAAAGTCCCGCTGTTGCGAAACGAGCTCGTATGAACTATCGCGGTTGAAAAAGGAGCCACCAAGCGTCATTCCGTTTCTTTTCATTGCTTCTTAAAACTAAAGATACCGTTTTACAGGAAATATCGTATAATAAACGATTTTAAGGTTGAAAATTTCATAAGGGGTAGTCTACATATTTAAAATTGCACTAACTTCAAACTTTTCAATGGCTACACCCTTTTACGTTGCCATAAAAAAATTGCCATGGAAAATATACCCCAGGATATTAATTTTGTTTAATATATCAGTAATAGATTGGAAGATATTTGACATTTTGTTTCCTCGACATAAACGGGTCGTCTCCACATTTACTTACTAAAGTTCTCTGCTTGCGTTTGAATGTCAGTAGCAGCATTTTAAATTATTTCTCAATTTAAATGTTATTTTCAAAGTAATGATCTACATTTTACAATCGGTAAAATTTGATACTTAAAAAATAAATCGAATAATATTGCAACGGCTTAATTTATAAAATTTTAAGTTATATATTTTAATAGTTAAATATTAATGTCATTAAATTTTATAAAATAAAGTTCTATAATGATTATATTTAAAAATGAAATCGGTTTTGAAATATATTTCTCCCCTTAAGTGCATCGAATTGCAACGAAAATAGAAAATGTAATGCAACTTCAAAACTATTCGTAAATAAGCTGAAATTTCACATGGACTTACGAAATATCCATCTGCTGATTTTTGAACATCAACTATCATAAAATATTTCATGAGCTCAAAATTATTTTTAAATCAAAAGTATAAGTGCAGAATGTCTAGAATGCTTCAAAATATTACAACAAAAAATTCTAGGTCAAAAACTATATTATTTCTCAAGATATAAAAAAAATTACTTTAGGATTGAAGATTCAAAATTTTATTTGCTTATTATTTTAAACTTTATTGAGCTTGAATAATGAAATTTAGTATTCGAGCGGTACTTTTCATGCAGTTTTGAAATCCGATGATAAAAATGTGTGTTGACATTGGAAATTTTGAGGTTATTGCAATTATAAGTATGTAGACGACCTCTTATGAACTTTTTAAGCATGGAATTCCATTTGTAGACATTATTTGCTGAAAGTTGGTACCTTTTGTTTTAAGATAAAATGAACACCGGCGGAATAAAGTTGGGTGGCTCCTTTTTTTTCTGCAACTGTACAAAAAATGTATAAATTTAGTTTTTCTTGTGTAGTTTCTTTGACATTTTAAAATTTCTATCATATTCAAGTTTAAATATTAATCATATAGTGTTCAGTATAGAATATCTTCCGATTATTTTGGTTTTGAGGCGTTGCGTTGGCTTTTTATGTTCTGTTATAATAATGTTTTGTCGATGGACTTGCTGTAATTTATGATCAAAGTAAGGAAATTTTTTTATTTTAAATGTGGCCTGTAATCAAACTGAACAAAATGCAGATTGATTTAAAATATTTTAGCCAAGCTACCTTACAGTGTCTTCAGAATAAATTATTATGTTTTTGTAGAATCTTATATTTGTAAAATTCAGATTTTTTTCAATGTAGTTTGTATTTTATCACAGGTTTTTTTCCCAATTTTACACTAAATAATCGTATTCTTTGTAAAAAACGCGCATGATAAATATAGGTTGTTTTATAGAAAAGAATTGGTGTTATTCAAATGGATCCCACTAGATATTAATCGTTTATTCATTTAAGTAATCATCTCGTTTAGGGCCCTACCGAAGGGTCTCGAGATTGGACACCGAGAACGGCACATAAATGACTATTGAAAACATGGTTTATTTCTTAGATTTGTACGATCTGCTGCAAGCTCGGTTCTGGAGCGAAGCTGCTGTCGTGCCATTTAATTTCAGCCTCCCCTTCCTCACCTTTGAATACCGATTATTGACTAAATTTTAGAAAAAAAGAAGTCGCCTCATATTCTTGTAAACACAAAATTCAGCAAAAGTCCATTCGTGTTCAGTTCGGCATCATCATTTAACCCACTCGAACAAAAGCAACATTTACAAATTTAGCACTCGTTTATTTCCAACCCAGTTTTCCCTACCATTAAACGCAGTTTTTTGCTTTATTTAATGAATATTTAAGGTTTTTTATTTTAGCCTCTTGTTTCAGAGCGACCATAATGATGATACAGTAGTTTCTGAATTCTCGGACGGCATAATTGTATAACAGTGTTTCATAATTTAAATTCAAGGTACTTGATAAATTCGGCGCTGTGATATGAAAGCTTAGATTTACAAATATATCGTGATTAAGAAAAGTTGTGCGTTTACACTTAGAATTACAGATATTTATGACTCCTCCTCTAATATCAAGTCATGTTATAATTACCATGGTGGAAACTTTCCATAACGACGTATCTAAAACTTTTAGAACCCATGCATAACTTTAAAAAATGAAAAAAGGAACGAAACAAAAACTTTTACTCTGACGAAGCGAATGTATTAAGAATTATTCATTTTTATTTTCGTTTTTCAAAGACTAGCGAAATTAATGCTGGCCTAGGAGTTACAGCAGACGTTGGAAGTGTTCGGAATTGAACGTGGGGTTCAATTGCGAGGTAGGAATGAAACTGACAGCGGCCACTTGACGACAAAACTTGAAAACTCATCGATCGGAATTATTCTCTCGTTTTCAAAACGAGCTCGTCTCTGTATAGTCAGCGGATATAAAAAAGTAACCACCCAACATTATTCTACCGCTATTCATCGCAATTTAAAAGAAAGTTTACCAATTTTCAGGAATCAATATGTATTAAATGATTCTATCTCTAAACATTTGGTAAGGTGTTGTCTACACATTTATAATTGCCCTCACTTCCAAATTTCGAAAAGCAGCACATATTTTGACAAGGAATTTGAAAAGTGCATACAAATTCATATTAGGATGCCAAATTTCATCATACTAGCTCTATTCCTTTGTATATTCTAAGCAAATAAATTTTTGAGTCTGTAATGTTAAAGTAAAATTTTAAAATTTTATTGACATCGTGAGAAATAATATAGTATTTAAGATTTTAAATAAAAATTTTATATACTATAGAAATAGGATTTTATATAAAAATTTTATTTTCATTAAAATAACATCTTATTTTTTTAAATATAAGATTTTGATATAGTATACTTTCAAGATCGTTTGAAATCATAGTTTTTTACTGAAAATCTTTTAATAAATTATGTGAATCATGCTCCACTTTTGAAGAGAGCAAATATGTGGTTTTCGAGGGTATTATACTCGAAAAATAACGCCATTTAAAAAAAATTACAAAATGTTAAGAGGCCAATAATACTCGGATGAAAGCTAGTTTACATTATCAAATGCTTCTACTTATATTATTAATGCTAATTTTACTTTCCCACTTAAGTTTATAAGTTCAAATGTATTAATGTTTAAGTAGGTTAAATTTATTTCATTTTCATAGTTAATTAATATTCGACGATTTAGATTATACGAATATCATCGACTGATAAAGAAAAAACAGACGATAAAGCGACTAAAGTTGAAAGCAAAAAAAATATCAATATGTTAATAATTTTATTGATAAAATTTCATTAAAACAGCAAATAGGCTCTTTTTTTTAGATTACTCCCACAAAATCTCCTATGAACCCCAACAGTACTTATTAAGCTTTGAAAATAATGAATACCCCAAATTATGTATTATTTTCAACCCTTTGTGCACAAAAATTTATTCAGGCGGAAGTGAAATTTTTGCAAAACTTCCAGCGCTATCATAATTTTTGCAGGACATATTCAACTTTTTAGGAAAAATTTTCAGTTCAGCAAAACTTTTTAACGTACTAAGTATTTATTAATAATAAAATGTAGATCATTACTTTGAAGATTACATTTAGCGAGTGAAATAAATTAAAATTCTACCATCGACAGTTTAATGTAGCAGAGTTCACTTTCTAAATGCGGAGACGGTCCCTTTTATATCAAGAACACAAAATTCCAAATTTCTTCAAACTTATTCATAGTCTATTAATCACGATTTATGTCTTTTGGTATTTTTTCTTCAGAAATTTATTTACGACAACGAAAAAGCGGCTTTGAAAATTTTGAAGTTAGTGCATTTCCTGTAAAATGGTATATTCGGTCTTTTTATGCCATGAGCGACTGCAGAATAATGATAGGTGGCTCCTATTTTTCTTCCCGTAAGAACTACATTAAAGAGCATACAAAAATCATTAATATATGTATTGACGCGTTTATAAAAGTTTACCACTATTCTAAAGCAACATTTTTGCTTATAATTTAATCCTTTAATAGAACTTTGATTCGGTTGGAGACTGCGCCGTGATTTCTTTAATATAAAGCTTCGAGTTTTGTCTCCGAGCTGGTAAAAAAATTTAGTGTTGAAACTGTTATCAAAGGAGGCCCGTTCTTTCAATATGAGGATCCAACGTAATTTGTTAACTTAATGGGTGTAATTTTTTTTTTGTCATAATAAGATCTGGGTTGAATTTGTGCACCTTTCCAGTTAATATTTCAGACATGTATACTTATTTCTTTGATAGCAAGCGATGCTATGGTTTTTATGTCGGAAATTTTTCATTTATCCTGCGTCTTAGACATTTACAGCTTTTAAACTGTTTAAGAAATTAACACCAACTTTCATATAATGAAATAATTTCTGATTTTCATTAGTATTTGCTTCGTCTTCGAATGCTTTTTATTAAGGCTGGCGAAACTTTTGCTAGACTAGTGGTAAAAACCATCTTTGAGTGGTCTACCCTAAACTTTCTCCTATACTCCTAACAAATGTAGAGAAAAAAATAAGCTATAAGGCTGTAAAATGAACTAGAACCCCTAACGAAGTGGTGAAAAAATAAGCGAAACGTCATACCACGATTTCCAAAGGTCTTCCAACGCGGAAGTGGAATTAGAAGCCTGCGTGATTACCAATAGGGCTGGGTGTAAGATAAAGAAAACGAAATTTGCAATTTGAATGCCTTTTTTTAACCGATTGACACAAAAATTGGACTCAAATGTGCCATTAAGGTAAGAAGGTCACATACCAAATTACATTTAACAAAGTAATTTTAAGCAATTTTATAATTAAGTCTAAAACGTGGAGATTCGTCAAAATCTCGAGTTCGAGTTTTTTGACGATTACAATACTTTCTCCTTGTATACTTCGTATACGAGAAAGTAAAAAGTGAGGAAATTCGTTAACGGAAATGTATTGGAGAGGTTGGTATACATGCTTATCTCATCGTTTGACAGCAGGCTGTCGCTCACAGGTCGAAAGTTTTTTTGTTACGACCTGAGCTTTTATGTACAGTCGCGGAAGAAAAGAAGGCACCCAGCATTAATTTGACATCGTTCATCCGGCATTAAAAACGTTACCGATCATCAGGAAGTAACGTACACTAAAAGATTTTATGGTTAAAAATTTCTCAAGGGGTCATCTAATATTTAAAATTGAACTAATGTCAAAATTTTTAATAGCAACACCCATTTGTGATGTCAGAAATGAATTTCTCATGAAAAAATACTCCAATAAATAAATTTGCGTTAATACGCCATATATATACAGGAAGATATTCGACATTTTGTGTTCTAAATAGAAAAGGAGTCGTCTCGGGATTTATATAGAGAAGTTCTCTGTTTGCGTTTAAATGTCGGTAATAGCATTTTAAATTATTTTGCACTTTAAATGATATTTTCAAAGTAATTATCTACATTTTACAAACGGTAAAATTCTATGCGTAAAAAATAATATTACACCACTTTTAATTCTGACTTTGAATTTAGATTTATAAATAGTTAAATGCTTATAGCTTTAACGGTTATAAAAGAAAGTGCTGCAATGATTATATTTAATCACGAAAACGATTTCGAAATATATGACGATCCCTTAAGTGCATCGTTTTACAGCGAAAATAGAAAATTTAATGTAACTTCAAAATTTCTAGTACGAATATGCTGAAATTTTGCATATGCTTATCAATTGGCCATCTGCTTTGATTACTCTTAAAATTTATAAGTGATGCCATTCAAAAACGTTTTAATATCAATTTTGTTAAAATATTTCATGTGCTCAAAATTATTTTAAAATAAAAATTAAAAGTGTAAAATGTGCAGAATAATTCATACCACTACATAAGAAAATTCCAGGTCAATAGTTATATTATTTTTGAAGATATAAAAAAAATTCAAAATTTTACTTTAATATTAGAAACTCAAAATTTCATTTGCTTATAACTGCAAAACAAAAAATTCTGGGGTGATGAAATTCGGCAGTCCAGAATAAATTTTTATGTAGTTTCGAAATGTTTCAAGAAAAAATGTGTGTTTCCATTGGAAAGTTTGAAGTTAGTGCTATTTATTGTAAATATGTACATAACACCTTAAGAAAATTTTAAACATGAAACCTTTTAATAGACCTTTATTTCCTGAAAATTATTTATTATATTTTTTAAAATACGCGATGAACGAATGCAAAATAATGCGGGAGGTTCTTTTTTTCCCCGCCACTATACATAAAAATCAAAATTTCGTTTATGTTTTGCAATTACTGTGGCATTTTAAAATGTCCATCTTATGGAAGTTTATTCTTTGATCATTGAAACGTTCGGAAATTTTATAATTCTGCATATCCAAATATATTTAAAATATATTTGATTCAAAGCAGTAATGCTCTTCGTCTGTTGCTATGCTTTAGCAAATGTTATAGACTGTTAATATGTTTTATTAAGATTTTATGTTACAATAATTTTCTAATTATAATTCTTTCATCAAAATAAGCAGATTAATTCAGACATTCAGTTGTTATTTTATTCATATGTTGCTATAAGAAGGCATGGGGTGTTTATTTACTGATTTTATTATATTTCTGTAACCTTGTGACTTTCCACTGCACTTTCGGTTGCAGATGTTTTATTAAAAAATGTTTCCATCACCCAATACTTTTTTGGATTGCATGCGTTAATTTAAGTTTTTTTAAAAGTTATATATCCATTATGTATATGTGCCATTGTGTATATGTTATGTATGTATGCCTTTATCGTACTTTTTCTGCCCAAAATTTAAAATAAAAGAATCTCAGGGTGTTCTAATGAATGGAAAGAATTAGTATCGGAAAGAGATTGCATATAAATTAAACAAATTTTATCTTCATTGAAATTTTTTAAAAATAAATAAGGAGTAAAAAGTAAAAAAGAAATTATATTTTCTAGAATTTGGAAAAATTAACTTGACTTGATTTGAGAAAGAGATTACGCACGAGGGATAATAAAAAAATGTCGAGACAGATATCCAATCATCAAAGCTAAAACCCGCAGAGTAAAAACACAGGTCAAATATCGACTTTGAGCCCCCGAAAGTTACAAGGTCGTTTACATCACCGACATTAATTCTGGGCATTGAAAAATGTGTGTCCTGTGTTGTTGTTGCAATTTTTTAAGGCTGAGAAGTTTAGTCTGTGTGGTCTGTATATTAATTTATGAGCCGTTCTAGCGTTTCGAAGATGGCTTTGAAAATATCGAAAGAAGCGACTTCCAAAACATAGACAATTTTATATTTTCAAAACATAGATGCAATAGAAAGATTAAACATAATTTAAATTAATAAATCTAAAATCAATTAAAACATGGATTTTAGAAAGAAAGATTATATTATTCCAAAATATAGACACATTGGAAATTTTTGATAAAAATTATCTCCTGAATCTAAACCAGCGGGAGTGGCCTTCCTACACTTTCTCGTATACTTCTCAAAAAATTTTCATTTCCACTCCCTTTGCGTGGATAAAAAATTCGAAACCTTTTGTAACCCAGAATGCAATTACTATCAGAAGCCTTTTCATTGTAGATTATAGTGATTGTAAAATACAGTAGAGTCTCCCTACAACGAAGTCTCCCTACAGCGAATTTCTCCCTATAACGAAATTTTTAATCGGAATGTTAAATAACATTCAAAATATTCTCTATGTAACGAAGTGGTTGTCTCCCTATAACGAATTTTTTCAGACTTTTATCTTTTCGATTTTTGTCATTTTTGAAGAAAGTTGCTAATTTCTGTGAAAAACAAATCGCTCACACGTGCCTGTTTCTGGAACCACTCGCATTGTTCATTCCAGCGGTAACACATAACAATAGAATGCTATGTGAAAGGTAATGAAGTTGTGGGGACCTGGGTTTCTACAGAGGGAGCAACATTTCTACGGGTCAAGATTCCAAGAATCGGGGTGGAAACAGCAAATGGATGCGACAACGCGCATTTTATGTTTATCCGTACTAGTACATATTATTCTCTAAATTGGTGAATTGTCTTCACTTTTGAGCATTTTGTTTATACAATAAAAATTAGTATAATTTTAACAAATTTGTAATATATATATTACTTCATTTTTAATTGAAAGTCATAATTAAATATTTTTGAACTTATCGCACATACTAAAAGGTTTGTAACATTTACTTAAATAACTGCAAAAATCTCTAATCTCCGTATAACGAAATTTTTTCTATAACGAATTTTTCAACTGGAACCAAGCGATTTTGTTATAGGGAGATTCCACTGTATTTAGGAGAAGAATCATATTCAAAGAGATTCGCATACATTAAAATTCGGCAACATTTATTTTCTATCACAGACTAGCAAGCTCCATTAATGCGAGCGCGTGGGCATGCGAAAAGAAACAAGGAGAAAATGACCTCGTTCGCTATTGCTGAATAGCTTGCGCATGCGAAGAGATTTTGCTCCCAGTACGCAAGTAAAAAATTGAATATGCAATTTGAACGCCTTTTTCTAATCGATTGAAAGGAAATTTGGGAACAGGTCTATAATTAATGTTAGCAACCATCATACCAATTTTTATTTATCTAAGCCAAAGGGTTTAGGAGATATAACTTTTACCAGTAAGCGATTATACAGTCCGACAGACAGTCAACCCTTTGACGGATTTGGCCCAAACATTTATGCGGACCAACATTTCTGATGAAAGAAATGTGTATCAAAATTTATTGATATATCTATTTAAGTTTTTGAGTTACAGAGTTCACATGAACGCGGAGAGACAGACAGACTTCACGTAGACGGATTTTGTCCAAAATTTGATAGAAATCTACAAAGTATGTGTAAAGATTATATACCAAATTTCGTCCCCGTCGCTCTAATTGTTTTCGAGTCATCGTGTTCACAGATACACATAATTCCAAAATTGTGTTTTTCGGTATCAGGGAGGTCTAAAACGTGGAGATTCGTCAAAATCTCGAGTTCGAATTTTTTTGAAGATTACAATATTTTCTCTTTGTGTACTTCGTATACGAGAAAAGAAAAAATTATCAAATTTGTCTCGAATATCAAATTTGTGAATATTTTCTACAGAAAGATTAGAACTTTTTATACTCTCGTTCATCCAAATTTTTCTATATATTCATTTTGATAATAATAACTATCTGTGAAATCATAATTTTTTTCATTTTATTTAAGGAAAATTTTTCAATCCTTTTCTATTTTTCTTTTCTTTTTTTGATAAGATTTCATTTCATTTATCGCGAAGAAATGTTTTAAATTTATCTTCCACTAATAGTAATCGGTTTAGCTTCTTGACTGATTGCCACAAGTTAACCCTTCAAAAACATCTTCCTTGTTTTTCATGTATTTATTACTTTTATAATATAGTCAATGCTTATAGATTATTTACAAGACCATTAACAAGAAAATTTAGATAGTATCATATTATACATTTTTTAAATACTTGGCATCTTCTTCGTCAATAGTTATGAAATTTTATTTTACAGATTATTTATTTAAATCTATTAATTCCTTATTCTGATTTGGGATTTTCATTTTTATTCTATGAATATGGTTTTGAATTATTGCATAAACAATCATTAACAAACATCAAAGTTTCCTATCGCAAATTAATTTATTTCATTATAGAATTTTGTCAGCTATCTAGATTGTCCGAATTGTTTACCGTTAGTGTCCAGGCCCTGCTGATGAAATATCAAGACAGTGGTCCAGTTTTCGTTTCTAGCACGACAAAAATCAAAAAGTTGATCTCGCGAAATGTAATATTTTTTGACGATGATTTGTAGAAACAGTCCAGAACTCTGAAAGCAAGAATCGATTTGTATAAACATTGGTCCTAAGGCGTATTCAAGAAAGGTAAGGTTGTGGAATGCCCTTTGCAAACCTGTGCCTCGTTTCAGAGCGTTTTGTAGTTTTCGCTCTTAAAGGACACACATTGTTTCTTCTTCTGTCTAATTGCATTTCATTATTAATGTTTTATTCCTGAGCAAGTAACATATAATATATTTTAATGAATATTTTATATTTTTCTTGTTTTGTTCTATATTTTTAATTCCAATTCTTTTAATCAAATTTTCTAGTTTAAAATGAATTTTAAAAATTCCACAAATTTGCACACCATCACACTTACATAAAATTTTTCTCTGGTTTATTTATTTTAAAAATTAATGAAATTCAGCTCCAGAAAACACCAGAAATATTTATTATCTTATTAACAAGATCATCTATGCCTGTAAAGAATTTTGTCTCTTTCTTTTGATGGTATAAAAATAAATCTTTCATTAAAAAAGGCATGTTGGGAGGCTAAATTAACTTATTAAATCTTATAATATTTATATTATACTTTTGAAATTGTTTCACTTTTTAACCTTTTGGGAGATATTGGCATTTATCCCCCAAAGTTCATATTAATAAGCAAAGATTTGAAATGCTAGAATAAAAATGCTTCTTTGCTAAAATTCCGCAAATCTTATTTATACACTAATTCCTTCATTTTGTAAAATCTTTTAGAGGTTTTTTTCTTTTTTTAACTATTATTACCCTTTGTGCGGATCAGGACAGTTTCCTACATAGAGAACAAAGAAGAAATATTTAGAAAAATTGTTGTCTAATTATATGACCCCTTCTCTACTATAGTTAAGAGTAAGCAGAGAAGGTGTCATCGAATTAGATAGTTCAGTGTTATTTACCGGTGACAGATTTCCATTCGCAATATTTGCCGATCAGCAGAAGAGGATGTTCGTTTTCCTGTATTATTTTTTATTGAATATCTCGAAATCTCTTCAGTTTCCACACTACGTGTGAATTAACAAATTGAAAAAACGTAAAATTCTCTACCAATACATACTTTTATTTTTCTTCCGGTTAATATTTTCTCAGATAATGGCTCTAAACAAATTTTTGATTTTCAGTAATTTACGACTCCCTAGACCAACGAAATGGAGTGTTACCTATCTGAAAAAAACTTTATAATATCAGCTTTCATTGAAAAAAAAAACGTAGTTCAAACATTATTTGTTTTTTTTATTAATTTTTGAAATGTGTCCAACAATTCTCCGACACCCCGTAATTTGAATTACTTTTAAGTCGTTGCGATTAGTCTTAGCTGCCAACCCCCAGAATGGAGATGCATACAGCAGAATTTGCCTGATTACTTGTGTATGTGAAAACACTTTGTTCTGGAGTGGCAATTTGTAATATCTACCATCAGAGGTAGTCTCAAATGAGTTTTCCCCAAACAATTATCCTTGTTATATGTACCCAAAACGTGAGTTTGTAGTCCAATTTCACACTAAGATAGTTATCCTCAGTTACCTATTCAATGAGATCTTCAAGCAGAACAAGAGAGTCTGGTATTAATCTGCTGTAATCTTTTCTGAATAAAATAGACTTAATTTTATCTGTGTTAACATCAATTCTCATAAGTTCTAACCATTCGTCCTGAGTGTTAAAATTTTTAATAGTGTTATAGCAACAAATGTATCTGCTGTATTGGACCAGAACAGCCAGAATTTATTGCTGAAAATTTATCATTGGACCAGAACAGCCGTATCATCAGCAAAGAAGCAAATATTAATATATGCAAATCGTTTGTGATCAGAAATGTTTCATAAATTTTCATCTTATCTTAAGCATGTAGACCTAATGCACCAATTAGAAAATTAAATGTCAATCAATATAAGCAAATAATTTGACAGCCCACATGTGGCGCCAATGGTGCAGCAATGGAACCGATCAGCTGGGGCATGAAAATCCTTGATTTCTTCTTGTCAGAACCGCCTTTGGAAAGGGGGATGCCCCTAGAGCATTATAAACAATTTAGGTTAAATTTCTCCTGCTGGGATCTGCTTAACCTTAATTTTATCTGCGTTAGCAATTCTCATAAGTTCTAACCATTCGTCCTGAGCGTTAAAAACTTTAATAGTGTTATTGCAACAAATTTATCTCCTGTATTGGATCAGAACAGCCGTATCATCAGCAAAGAGGAAACTATTAATATGTGAAAATCGTTGGTCGTCGGAAATTTTTCATAAATTTCACCCTAAGCATGTATACCTAATGCACCAATTAGAAAATTAAATATCAATCTGTATAAATAAATAATTTGTTAGCCCACGTGTGTCGCCACTGGTTCTTGTCAGAACACATTTTGGGAAGGGGGATGCCCCTAGAGTATTATATACAATTTAGGTAAAATTTCTCATGCTGGGATCTGCTTAAGCATCTGTGAGATCTGAGGCAGCCCTCGTGGACGGGGCGTATACTCCATCAAACCATAAGAAAAGCACTAACGCTTGCATCCATATTGGTAATAAAATTTATTATTAAACGCTAGCAACATGAATTCTAGCCTGGTTAACAAACGTTGAATTTATTCGATGATGGGAATGAAATGTACAATCGCGAGGTTGGTATACGCTCGCAGGGCATTTTCTCGGCAGACTTAGCAGCTTGCAGATTGAAAGTCGCACTGTTGCGAAACGAGCTTGCATGTACTGTCGGGGGGAAAAAAGGAGCCACCAGCATCATTCCGCCGCTGTTCATTGCTTTTTAAAACTAAAGATACCGTTTTAGAGAAAATATCGTATACTAAACTATTCTAAGATTTAAAATTTCATATGGGGTTGTTTGCACAGTTAAAATTGCACTAACTTCAAAATTTGCAATAACAACACCCTTTTTTGATGCCATAAAGAAATTTATCATGAAAAAATAACTTGAGGATATTAATTTTGGTAAATATATTATTAATAGATTGGAAAATATTGACATTTTGTTTTCTCGTCATAAAAGGGGTCGTGTCCATATATACTTACAAAAGTTCTCTCCTTGCGTTTAAATGACGGTAGTAGCATTTTAAATTATTTCTCAGTTTAAATGTTATTTTCAAAGTAATGACCTTCATTTTACAATCGGTAAACTTGATGCGTAAAAGATAAATAGAATGATACTACACCGCTTTAATTTATAAATTTTAATTTACTTATATATAAATAGGTAATTTTTTTATATTAAAATTTATAAAATAAAGTGGTAAAATTATAATATTTTATTAATGAAAACAGTTTCGAAATGCAGAGTGATTATAAAGTTGCAATTTCAGAAGGCTGTAAAGAAAAAAGAACCACTGGCCATAATGACCTGATATTTTATCTGAGTATACGTGAAGCAATGGGAATTTGTTTTGCGAAAAAAAAATTCAAAAGTTGACCGATAGATGGCGCTGTACTCGTGATAAGATGCTGAAAAACGATTGCTTTAAAAGATATGCTAATTAAACGACGTGACATGCGCACCGCACATTACACTTGTGATAAAAAAGGCGGGAATTATGCAGCTCCTGTTATTTTGCGTCTGAGAATGTAGTCACGAAGGTAGTCATGTCTCTATCATTGAAGGATCGGGCTCTCCTTGTGAAGCTTTTTTGCAAGAACGATGACTGTGCGGCAATTGCATTGAAGAAATTCCGGACATAAAAAAGTTTAAAAAGGGCTCTGATCCGTTGACTGCATTCGATCTGAAGAAGATGATTGATAAATTCGAAGAGTCGGGTTCATTTTGACGTGAAGAGGAAAGCAATTACTTTGACGTCAGTGGAGGATATACCTACAGCATTGCAGGAAGCGTAGAGAAGTACTTTGGGAACGTGCAGTGCACGGGGAATTTCCCGAACTTTAGACATGCCTGTCATTTTACGAAACATCCTGCAATGCTATCCATTCAAAATTACGCATTTTCAGGAGTCGGTTCCTGCTGACCTTCCAAAACGAGAAGCTTTCACCCTGCATGGTCATGGAACATTTTGTGGACAGACGAAGCCCATTTCCATCTCCAAGGTTCTGTCAATACTCAAAATTGCAGAATATGGGCAAGAGAGAATCCGTTCCAAAGTTCCAAATGCAACCATTGCTTCTTCATTCTCAAAAGGTCACTGTGTGGTGCGGGCTTACGGCAGCATTCGTCGTTGGCCCTTTCTTTTTCGAGGAGATTGGTCCTTCGGCTCCTGTAACCTGTACAGTCAATGGGACACGTTATGAATGGGGATTATTATGGGATAGTTAAAAAACGATTTCAATTTTGCTTTTTCTACGGTTTTTGGTCTCGGAACAATTAAAAAACGATTTTTTTCCTATCCGCTGTGGTTGTACACCAAGCCCATCCAACACCTTGTAGTGTTGGATGGGCTTTGAACAAAGAGTTCCACAACAACATGTCACGAATTTTAATTAGCATCTTAAAATTAGCATATCTTGTAAAGAAATCGTTTTTGATCATCTTATCACGAGTACAGCGCCATCTATCGGTCAACTTTTGAACTTTTTTTCTTTCGCAAAACAAATTCCCATTGCTTCACGTATACTCAGATGAAATATCAGGTCGTTCTGACCAATGGTTCTTTTTATACAGCCTTTTGAAAGTGCAACTTTAATTATAATCACCCTCTATATGCCGCGCCCTTAAGTGCATTGAATTACAGCGAAAATAGAAATGTAATGTAACTTCAAAACTGTTTGTATAATAAGTTGAAATTTCACATGGACTTACGAAATAACCATCTGCGTCGATTACTGTTAAAATTTATATGTGTTGCTATTCAAAAATTTTTGAACATCAAATATAGTAAAATATTTCATGAGCTCAAAATTATTTTTGAATCAAAAGTATAAGTGGAAAATGTGTAGTATACTTCAAACTATCACAACAAAAAAAATTCTTGGTCAAAAATTATATTATTTCTCAAGATATCAAAAAATTCAAAATTTTACTTTAGCATTGAAGACTTAAAATTTTATTTGCTAATAATTTCAAGAGTTATTGAGCTTGGATAATGAAATTTAGTATACGAGCGTTACTTTTCATTCAGTTTTGAAATCCGTTGATAAAAATGTGTGTTTTCATTGGAAATTTTGAAGTTAGTGCAATTATAAATATATATACGACCCTTTATGAACTTTAGACCTGGAATTCTATTAGTCGACATTATTTGCTGAAATTTTGTACCTTTTGTTTTAAGATAAAATCTTAATAGCTATTGAGAATCCGATAAGAAATCTATAAACTGTCCTTGGCAAGCACGAAAAATGCCTAATTTGAATCGATTGTGATGTGATTGCAACGATTACTTGCAAATGACAATTTATAGCTTTCTTCTCGAAATCTGAACTGTGATTACAACGTACAGCGCCACCTGTCGGCAACATTTATAACTAATTTTGAAACTTTTGTATCAGATTTTTACGGCTTTCAGACTAAGCATATCACTGGGTTCGTTCTTCTATCGATCTCCGTTGCCGAGTTATTTAATTTTAAAATGAGGGAGTCCTTTGTTGGACACCCTGTAGTTTTTCTTGTGTAGTTGCTTTGACTTTTGAAACTTTCTATCATATTCAGGTTTATATATTAATCATTTTTTGTTCAGAATGGAATAGAGTTTTGCAATATCTTCAGATGATTCTGGTTTTCAGGCGTTATGCTGAATTGTGTTGTTCTGGTATTCTAATGTTTCGATGAGGGACTTGCTGTTATTTATGAAAAAGAAAAGAAATTTATTTTATTTCAAAAGTGGCCTGTAATCAAACTGAATAAAATGCAAATTGATTATAAATATTTTAGCCAAGCTACCTTACAGTGTTTTATGGATAAATCATTATGCTTTTGTAAAATCTTATATTTGTAAAATTCAAATTTTTTTAATATAGTTTTTATTATTATCACATATTATTATTTTTCTCAATTTTACACTAAATAATCGTATTCATTGTACAAAATGCGCATGATAAATATAGGTTGTTTTATAGAAATGAATTGGTGTTGTTCAAATAGATATCACTAGATATTAATTGTTTATTCCTTTAAGTAATCACCTCGTTCAGGGGCGCTACCGAAGGGCCGCGAGATTGGCCACCATAAACGGCGCATGAAACCATGAAAAAACAATGTTTATTTATTAGATTGGTACGATCTGCTGCAGGCCCGGTTCTAGAGCGAAGCTGCTGTCGTGGCATTTAATTTCAGCCACCCCCTCCTCACCAATAAATACCGATGATTTAATTATTTTTTTTTGAAAATGAAGTCTCCTCATATTCTTGAAAACGCAAAATTTAGTAAAAGTCTTTTCATGTTGAGTTCGGCACCATCATTTAACCGAGTCGAACGAAAGCAACATTTACAAATTTAGCAGTTATATATTTCCAACCCAGTTTTCCCTACCATTAAACGCAGTTTTTTGCTTTATTTAATGAATACTTAAAATTTTATATTTTTATCTTTTGTTTCAGAGCGACCATAATGATTCATTAGTTTCGAAATTCTCGGACGGCGAAATTGTATAAGAGAGTTTCATAATTTAAATCCAGGTTTCTTGATAAATTGGACTTTTAGATATGAAAGCCCATCTTTAAAAATATAGCGTGAATAAGAAAATTTCTGAATTTAGACTTAAATTCACGCAAATATCTTAAATTTGTGAATTTGATATATCTATGCCTCTCCCTTTCACAGCAAATGGTGTTAAACTTTCCAAGATGAAACTTTTTCAGTATAACGTCATTTAAATATTTAGAACTTATTGCACGACTTTAAAAATTAAAACATAAATCCATATAGACGAAGGATATGAGAAACTACTCATTGTTTTTAATTGGCTAGGCGAATTGAATGCTGGCCAAGAAGTTATATCAGACGCGTCTGGTATAAGTGGAGTATTTGTGCCAAATGTCAAAAATTTGAAATGTGCTCAACAATTATAAAAATGGTATTTTACAATAGCTGGCTAATTGGTGTGTCTATCAACGTTCATTTCAGGAACATGAGTCATATCCTTTAGCTCCTAGCCTCATTTGAAGAACAGATTTCTTTTTTAGTGGACGTAGTTTTTATCACATTTAAGCTTAACAGTAACGTTTAAATATGTTTTTTGCGGCAATATAAACTAGTGTTTTAAAGTTAAATAATGTTTACATGTTAAATAAAGGCAAGACCTTTGTTTTAAATTATATATTAATTTAAAATACAGTTAATATATAAAATATATAACATATATTTATTTTTCACATAATAAAAAAATTCAGAAGTTAAAATGAGTTAATTTTTTATGCCTTTTAAGCTCTAATTTACACATTGTGAAAGATTTTAAAGGTCTACTGGGCTTTGCCGAGACTATTTTGAAGCATAGACTTAATAGTTATAATACTAAGGGCCAATTTCAAGGTAAAATCTTGAGCATATTTGCGCAATATTTTTATATAATTTTTTATATAAAAAACTTTTTTTTTATTTTCATGACTTTATAATGACATTTTTTGACATTAAGTGAGTTTACTACTTCTTTAGGTCCATCTCTGATGTTGGCGGGTTGTAACCCTGTAATGGGGAAGTCCGCAGTGCCAGTGTTAATCGTCGCGCAGGCCGGTCCTGCAGTGCACTCCGCATTCCTAACCTGGTCGGGGTTTTCGTTAAGATTACCGCACTTCTAAATTACCAGACCAATCTGCGTGCACTTTAAACATGAAATATCAGATATCATAAAAGAAGAAATTCAGTACATTACAGAAGTACCAACTGAAAGTTAAGTGTGAAAGATGAAATACTCTGTGTTGCTGACAATGGGCGATGGAAGAGCCTGCAATACTGCAACAGGGACAGCACCTACAACTAGGTGCTACATCTGTGGACTTTCATCATCAGACTTTAATAAATTACGTAAGAGATTTCTAGAAAATGAAGTTACTTCGACATTTTTTCTGTCAACTTTACATACACGCATACAATTCTTTGAGTCAGAACTTCACTAATCAAACAGAATAACAATGCATAAGTGACATGTGAGAATGAAGAAGAAAGATAGAAGGAGGCGTTGAAAAGAACATCAAAAGGAAGTTTAAAGGGCAATTGGGAGTGCTTCTTTACAATTCGAAGCAACGCTATCGAACATCAAATGATGGGAATATAGCTGGACGTTTCTTTTCAGATCGATAATTCTTCTTAGATTGCTTCACGAATCACTGTAGTAGATTTAGAACTGATTAAAATGTTGATAGTGATATTGGAAGCTTTAATAAGTGGGTATCATATTGATGAAAAAGTTCTAAGTATATGCTGATGAAACAAGATATATACGGACCTTTATAATTATACCCTATGACTCCAACAATGTACAAAGTTTTAATAATTAGGACCACTGTAATTCAGGAAGTAGAGAAATACAAATTAGCCAGCTTTCAGGGGAAGCTACCAAGGTCAGAAACAAATAATTTAGACTGTACCGTTCGAACTATTCCAGAAAGTTCAATAGAGAAATTTTCAATATGAATGTTTTGAATATGTTTCTTTTAAGCAGTGATTCATTTATGATCTGGGTTTGACAAAGAACAAGTGAGATTCTTTGTATTATCGAAACCCTACAACTTCTTGAAGAGACGTCTCAGGGCGGTCCTTCTAATAAACATCAAAATGAGAATGATGAAAACGAAGAGGAGAGCTCTAAGGAATAAGATTAAAACCGTTATTCTATCCCAGGAAATGGAAAACATGTATATCTATATAACAATGCCTCAACTGCCTCAACTTTGGCAAACTCTAAATGTAAATATGCATTATATATCCATGTAATATATATTTATATCAATAACTAAAATTTTATAGATAATATAACATTAACCTATTTAATTAAAAATTACATAAAAGTAAAACAAATCTATCAACATTTACTTTCCTCTTATAAGCAGTAAAGAGCTAGGTAAACTTTGTATTTTATATTTATTTTTTTAAAAAACATTCTTTTCTGTGTTCATGAGTTTATTTAAGTGTATTTATAAACATAATATAAATCAAAAGTTAATAGCAATGATTTTAACTTTTAAAAGGATGAACAGTATTTTTGGCCAGGATTTTGCGACAAATACTCCACCGTGAGATGTCGCAAGTGTTCGGAATTGGAATGTGAGATTCAATTGAAAGGTAGGAATGAATCTTACAGTGCCATTTGACGACAAGCTTGATAACTTAGCGATCGGAAGCCTCGCGTTTCCGAAACGAGCTCGTCCCTGTATAGTCCGCGGAATACGAAAAAGCAGCCACCAAGCATTATTCTGCCGTTATTCATAGTATATTAAAAGTAAAGATACAGATTTTTAGGAAATAACATCTATTAAAAGATTCCATGTTTAAAATTTCGTAAGGAGTTGTCTTCAAAATTCCGAATGGCGACACATATTTTTGACAAATAATTTCAAAATTGCATACAAATTCATGTTAGGACACAAAATTTTATCATCTTAGTGCTATTCGTTTCGAGATTCTAAGTAAGTAAAATTTTTAAAATTTATTGATATCTTAAGAAATTATACACTTAGACTTCTGATTTTAAAATAGTTTTGAGAGCATGATATACTTTATTAAATTTGATGCTTAACACTTTTTAAATATCAACACTTATAAATTTTAATGGTAATCAATACAGAAGACTAATTTATAAGCCAGTAAAAAATTTCAGTTTATTCGTACAAGTTTTGAAGTTACATTAACTATTCTATTTTCACTGCAGAATGATGCACGTAAGAGGACATCATATACTTTCTACATTAAAGTTGACATTTTCATTCCAGCTCAGTTGTAAAAATATGGAAACGGAATTAAAAATCGCTTTTTTTTATCGCACTCTATTTTGTAAAGATTCTCAATATCCAAATCCTGTTGAAAGTTAAAGTTAAAACATATACCGTAAAGTCCCGCTAATCAGGAATAGATGGGATCGGACCCTGTAGGGTTCACCTAAATTCCGGATTAAGCGGAATTTGCTTTAAAATGCACGTAGTACAAGTTTTAGACAAACTATAAAAATTGATGTTTTTTCATGATGAATGATGATACGAATTTTTATACAACATAATTTTAGTTTTAATTTTACTATATGCGTAAAGCTAAATTTTGAACCTATAAACTGATGTAGGATTAACAAAACAAAATAATCTGTCAAAAATTATCTTTTGGATTAAGCGGATGAAATTATATTTTTTTACGAAAAATCATTTAATAAATTATGTGAATAATGGTCCGCTTTAGAAGAGAGCAATTTTAAGTATGAAAACTTTTACTAGACCTTATTTCCTGAACATTGGTACCTTTTGTTTTAATACGCGATGAACGATAGCAAAATAATGCGGAATGCATACTTTTTTTCCGCGACTGTGTACAAACGAGTATCAATATCAACATGTATACCTGACACAGCAAAATCGGAAATCAACACAATCTATTATCAAATGCTACTGCTTTTACATTATTAATGCTTATGTTACTTCACCACTCTAGAATATATATTCAAATGGATTAATATTTAAATTTTATGTACCTATATAGTGTAGTATTTCACTAAGTTGATTAATATTATCGACTGATAAAGAAAACCCATAAAATACAGCAACAAGCTATTAGTTTTAATGATAAAATATTATTAAAACAGCAAATAATCTCTTTTATTATATTACTCCCACAAAAGAATCTCTGTGTACCCCTACTTATTAAGCGTTGAAAATAATGCAAACGCCTACTTATGCATTTCTTTCAACGTTTTCTGCGCAAAAATTTATTCAGTCGAAAGTGAAAATTATACAAAACGTACAGCTGTACTGATTTTTGCAGTACAAAATCATATGTTTTAGAAAATATTTCATTCTGCGAGTATTTAGAAATTATAAAATGAAGATCGTTATTTTTAAGATGGCAGTTATATATATATATATATATATATATATAGCGTGTGAAATCACTTAAAATTCTAAAATCCACACTTAAAGGTAAGCAGGCTTTTCAACTATGGAGACGATTCCTTTTACATCGAGAAAACTGAAAGTCAAATTTCTTTTGACTTATTCATAGTATATTAATCAAAATTCTTACCTTGGAATATGTTTTCATTAGGAAGGGCCTTTAAAAATTTTTCAGTTTGTGGATTTTCTGTAAAATGGTACCTTTTGTTGGTACCTATAGTATATTAAACTATGAGCGACGGCAGAAAAATGCTAGGTGGTTCCTATTTGTTCTCCCCGCGGTTTTTGTAATATTAAATATCGTGAAAAAACATTTAGATGTATATTGTCGCGTTTCATAAAGTTACCACTATTATAAACCAACATTTTTGCTTATAAAGTAATCTTTTAATAATATGTCTAAAAAAGCTTTGACGTTATGCGATTTCTTTAATATAAAGCTTGGACTTTTATGTCCGGGTTGGTAAAAAAAATTAGTGTTGAATCTGTTTATCGTACGAAGGGCCCAGGAAAAGAATAATAATATGCACTTTTTTCAATATGAGGATCCAGCGAAATTTAACTTTATGGGTGTATTTTTATTGTCGTAATAAGAACTGGGTTGAATTTGTGCATCTTTCCAGTTAATATTTCAGACATCTATATCTCTGTCTTTGATAGGAAGCGGTGTTATGGTTTCGAAGTTGGAAATTGTTCATTTATCCTGCGTCTTAGACATTTACAGCTTTTAAACCGTTTAAAAAATTAACACGAACTTTTATCTAATGAAATAATTTATATTTTTTATTAGTATTGGCTTGGTTTTCGATGGCTTTTTATTAAGGCTATCGAAACGTATGGTAGACTCGTAAAAATAAGCGAGGAAATTCGTTGACGGAAATGCGTTGGAGAGGTTGGTATACATGCTCATATCATCGTTTCACAGCAAGTGCCGGTCGATAGAGTTTTTGTTACGACACGAACACGTATATACAGTCACGGGAAAAAAGTAGCCACCCAGCATTATTTTGCGATCGTTCATTCGGCATTACAAAAAAAGTTACCAATCATCAGGAAATAACTTATACTAAAAGATTCTGTGGTTAAAAATTTCATAAGGGATCATTTAATATTTAAAATAGCAAAAACGTCAAAATTTCAATAGCAACACCCATTTTTATTGTCATAAATAAATTTCTCATGAAAAAAATACCCAAGAATTAATTTTTCGTTAATACGCCATGCATATATCGGAAGATATTCGACATTTTGTGTTCTTAATAGAAAAGTGGTTGCCTCCACATATAGATTGAGAAGTTGTCTGCTTGCGTTTAAATGTCTTTAGTAGCATTTTAAATTATTTTGTACTTTAAATGATATTTTGAAATTAATGATTTACATTTTACAATCGGTAAAATTTGATGCTTAAAAAATAAATAGTGTAATACTACACAACTTTAAATTCTAAAACTTTAATTTGTAAATATGAATAGTTAAATGTTTATATATTTAAATTTTATAAAATAAAGTGGTGAAAAGATCATATTTATTAATGGAAACGTTTTCGAAATATATGACGCATCGTTTTACAGCGAGGATAGAAAATTTAATGTAAGTTAAAAATTTGTCTTACGAATAAGCTAAAATTTTGCATAAGCTTATCAAATGGTCATCTGCTTCGATTACTTTTCGATTTATAATCGTTGCTATTCAAAAATGTTTTAACATAAATTTTGAAAAAATATTTCATGTGCTCAAAATTATTTTAAAATAAAAAATAAAAGTGTAAAATGTGCAGAATAATTCATACTATTACATAATAAATTCCTGGTCAATAGTTATATTATTTCTCAAGATATCAATAAAAATTTAAAATTTTACTTTAACATTAGAAACTCAAAATTTCATGTTCTTATAATTGCGAAACAAAATATGCTGGGATGAAAAACTTGGTATACCAGCATTATTTGTTGTGTAGTTTCGAAATGTTTTAAGAAAAATGTGTGTTTCCATTTGAATTTAGTGCTATTATAAATATGTATATGACCTCTTCAGAAAATTTTAAACCCGAAACCTTTTACTAGACCTTAAATCCTGAATATTGTTTTTTTTTTGTTTTCATACGCGATGAACGACGGCAAAATAATACTGTGTGGTTCTTTTCTTTCCGCGACTGTATGTAAAAAACAAAATTTCGTTTGTGTTGTGCAATTTACTGTGGCATTTTAAAATGTCCATCATATGGAAGTTCTTGCTTTAATCATTTTTAAACTTTCGAAAATGTTATATTTCTGCATTTCCAGATGTATTGAAAGGATATTTGATTCAGAAGTAGAAATGCTCTTTTGCCATTGCTAAGCTTTAGCGAATGACTGTTAATATGTTTTATTGAAATTTTATGTTACAATAAATCTTTAAATATAATTCTTTAATCAAAGTAAGCAGATTAATTCAGACATTCAGTTGTTATTCTATTTATTTGTTGCTGTAAGAAGATATGGAATGTTTATTTACCAATTTTATTATATTTGTGTAACCTTGTGACTTTACACTGCACTTTAGGTTGCATATTTTTTTTATAAAAAAATGTTTATATCACCCAATACTTTTTTGGATTGCATGTGTTAATTTCAGTTTTTTTTTAAAGTTATATATCCTTTAAGTTTCATATGAGCCTTTATCATAATTTTTCTGCTCAAAATTTAAAATAACGGAATCTCAGGATATAACAGTTTTGTTCCTATATTCTTGTATTTACTATTTTTACTACTATTTTTTACTATTTTTACTACTATTTTTTACTATTTTATTTATTATTTTTTTATTTATTTTCAAAAAATTCTTCGCACTGATTTTGATACTTTCTTCTAATTGAATACAACAAATTTTTCAATTTTCCTCAAATTTATGATAGTCTGAAAATTTATTTAACAATATAATTAGGGTGCAAATGATTTTTATTCATTGTGATATTTCTTTTAAATTTTGCCAAATTGTTGAAGTATTAACAAGTTTTTATGAATAAAACTATGCGATTTTTAAGGACTAGTTTCGATTCATTTTGTTAAGAAATCTTATTACATTAACAAATAAATATGTATTTTCTGGTTGAAGTACAAACTGAGAATTAGAAATAAAACTTAGTAGATTAACTTTGTCAACAAATTCTTTTCAATGAAATTTAGTAACTGAAAGTCAAACTTCTTCACACTTATTCATAATATGTTAATCAAAATTTTTATCTTGGGGTATTTTTTCATCAGAAAAGGGCGTTGTCTTTGAAAATTATTCAATTAGTGCATTTTCTGTAAAATGGTACCTTTCGTTTTAACCATCTGAGCGACTAATATGTCTGAGCGAAGCTTCTCAAAAATGTCTCTCTGCTTCGCAACGGGTTCCTTTAAGAAACATCCCCTTCTCACAAGAGATGTTTGAAATGAAACGCATGAATTTCCCCCCACCCTCTCATTGCTGTCTGTGGGAGGTTTAATTATCCGATCGGGGATTTCCCTGCTTCTTATTGCTAGTAGATCCCTCTCACTTCTCATTCCTTTCACTTGAGCAAATTGTGGTTTCACACTAAATCCTCTGCTCCCAATGTTGCATTTGGAATACATATTACTTCTCAGAGAAAAAATAAATCTTTTTTATATGCGGTTTTAATTTTTGAAAATAAAGCTTTCAAAATGTATTCCCAAATTAAATAATTAGTACACATCTGCCATTTTGTCAATATTTAACAAGAGAAACACCGTGTATTTTATTATTGAACTCTGTCAGGGGCACATAAATTTTGTTTATTAGTTTTCGAAATTATTTGAAAAATGTGGTCTCTGAAACTCATAAACATAAAATGTATTGTAAAAAAGAATACGAATTGAGGGTGGTTTATCGTTATAAGCCCCGCCCTTATGTAACATGAAACTGCGTAATTTTTCAAATGTTAATTTTACTGAAAAGTAACAAATGTAATAATAATTATGAATTTTTATACTGTTTAAGAAGAACTAAACTTGGAATTTTTTAAAACTAAATTATTTTATACATAATTACATACATATATATTAGGATAATTGTAATATTCTTAGGATAATCTATTATGAGCGAAAATATGATATGAAATCGTAGAAAACATAAATTATATATCAATGCAATCCTGAATTCAATAGAAAATTTTATAAAGCACATTTCATTTTATTTTCATTCATTTCCCATCTTATGTTGATAAAAGTGAATCGAGAAAAAAATCTAGGAAGTGTGTTGTGTGTTCATTAAAAAATAATGAAAACGGTAAACGTGAAAATTTATTTACGACAGCGAAAAAGCTCCTTTGAAAATTTTGAAGTTAGTGCATTTCCTGTAAAACGGGATATTTTGTTTTATTATGCGATGAGCGACTGCAAAATAATGATAGGTGGCTCCTATTTTTGTCCCCGTGAATTGTACTACATTAAAAACCGTACAAAACAATCATTTATATGTGTATTGACGCGTTTATGAAAGATTACCACTATTATAAAACAGCATTTTTGCTTATAAATAATTCTTTTAATTAAACGTCAACTGGCAGGTAGACTGCTTAAAGATTTCTTTAATATAAAGCTTAGACTTTTATGTCCGAGCTGGTAAAAAAAAATAGAGTTGAAGCTATTATACGAGAGGCGCAGGAAAAGAACAATAATATACCCTTTTTTTCAATATGAGGATCCAGCATAATTTATTTACTTAATCGGTGTAGTTTTATTGTCGTAATAAGAACTGGGTTGAATTTGTGCATCTTTCCATTTAATATTTCAGATATCTATACCTCTTTCATGATAGCATGGTTTCGTTGTTGGAAATTTTTCATTTATCCTGCGTCTTAGACATTTACAGCTTTTAAACCGTTTAAAAAATTAACACGAAGGCTTTTTATTAAGGCTGGCGAAACGTGTGCTAGACTAGTGGTAAAAACCAGCGAGAGCGGTCTCCCCCAAACTTTCTCGTATACTGCTAACACATGTAGAGAAAAAAAAAGCTAAAAGGCAGTAAAATTAACTAGAACCCCTAACAGAGTGGAGAGAAAAATAAGCGAAACGTCATACCACGATTTCCGAAAGTCGTCCAACGCGGAAGTGGGGGAAAAAATAAAGGATTCTTCTTTCTGAAATTCTTTCAACACATTCCGTCTCTTGAAGGCGACCTTAAGACAGATAGCATGGATTTGACTCATTTCAATTAAAGGGAAATGGGTATTTTTCACATTTTACGTGGCGTGGGGTGTCGGACACCCACTTGCATAACCTTGCGGGTTAATTTGATTTACAGATTGGCAATATTTTGATTATGCGCATGTTGTTTGCTTTCCATATGCGATCGCGCTCTGTTTGATTCTCAGCTACCTTTCTTATAATCTTCAACTTGATTTTAAGTCTTTAATAGTAATTGAACCCTATTTTCGTTTTAATTGTTTAAAGATGGTAAAAGCATGGTCAACAAAAGGTAAAAAGTGTCTGTTTCGCGGAAACACACTTCTAAACCTGTGGATGTCAACGTCTCCACTGCTAGTTCTTCAAAGCTTAGTGTTAAAATGTTCAATAAATACTATAGATTAAATATGAGAAAACACTTTAATTGCAGATATTTACAAAATTTTGAAACCGTTTATTTACCTCAAACGACAGAACAGTAAATCCAAATTAAATTATTTCAAGTGGAGCTGAGTTGTAGCTTTTATTACGTAAACAAACCTCTCACCTTGCAATTTGTGGGGTACCTGGAAATTGCAACAAAAAGTTGTAAATCGAGAATATTGGGAAGTTTAGAACGTCGGCCAGCTCTAGCGACATCAACTGGGACTAATTTTGATTGAAGAAGCAACATCTTCACTGTAATCTTGGTCTGAATTATTTGGAGCTGAAGGGAACAACCGTATATTTTAATATACGTTGAGCGACGGCAGAATAATGCTAGGTGTTTTTTTCTTCTCGCGATTTGTACATAAAGGGCATAGAAAAAAATCATTTAGTTGAACATTGACGCATGTTCAAAAGTTTTACCACTATTTTAATACAAGATTGTTTTGATATATATTTTCTTTTAAGGACGCACTTATAAATGTCTCAATAAAATAATTTTTCATTTTATAGGTTAGACTTGTATGTCTGGGTTGGTAACTAAAATTCAGATTCGAAGATTTTATTCTTTGAAGGGTCAAGGTAAAAAAAACAATTAGATTTCTTTTTTTCAATTTAAGGATCCAACGCTATTTGTTAATTTAATGGGTGTATTTTTATTCTTGTAATAAGAATTCGTTTGAATTCTTGCATGCTGCAGTTAATAATTCAGATATCTATGCCTCTTTCTTTGATAGCAAGATATGTTTCGATTTTGGAAATTTTTCATTTATTCTGCGTCCGAAACATTTAGAGCTTATAGACCGCTTAAAAATAACACGAACTATTATATAAGGAAATAATTTCTAGTTTTAACAACAGCCGTGGAAAAAAGTATTTAATCTCAAAAATACTTACGACTAGAAATGTAAAGATACTTTGTGATTTGGGAGAAAGTTAGAGCAAAAATACATTTAATTTTAATTGAATTGTGTAATATTTTATAAGAAATTAGAAAAATGACCATACAGTTGTTGTTCTAAAAAATTTTCAAGTCGATATGAGCTATTCCTTAGTAAATAATATGGGAATTTCATTTTTCTATCGCTTGCATTAATAGTCAAGCCAATTTCGTTGCAGCAACCTTCATTTGTGGATTTTGGATCATACTTGTTTCTCTACTCTGGCCCATTCTTGCACTGTCGCCCATTCTGGTAAACATCTGGAAATGAATGTCCGAAAGGTTTTCCATTGGATTCAATTGGGGATTCCGACTGGATCAGTGAAAAGGTTTTATCTACTTCGACTTCATCCAGGATTTTGTAGAGCACAAAATAATTGCTGAAATGCCCAATCTCTTGATGTAATCAAAAGAGCAACTGGGAAACAAACATTCATTTATAACGATTCTGTACTTTAAATATTTTTTTTTATTAAAAAGTGAATTCTAAATATTTTTTTTATTTTCACTGTAACTAATTTTCTTGGGTTAAGATTATTTGAGGGACATCTAAGCTTGGTTTTAATAAGTTTTTTATCATGCATATCACAATAACAACACGCATCTTGATTGATACTTTTAACCTTTCCAGAGCAATTGACATTGGAGTTCATTCACTTGAAACTAATTAGAGCTTTGTTCCTTTGGCAAAACGAATCTGATACTCCCTTTGCCTCGAATTTCTTTCCATGTTGATTTTCCCCTTTATATTCTTTCTCGCTTTTCGTTCTGACACTCTCTGCTTCCAATTCAATCAACATTTCACCTAAAAGTGCTTTTGTAAAACAATCTAACAGCAGCTCCTCTCCGTAACCCTTTTCACATTCTAATTCTAGTTTAATACAAGTTTAAATATGTCTTAATAATTTTCTAATATCATTCTTGAGTTGAACTTTTAATGCTGATCGTGTCATAAATCAATATCTAGTCCTCTCTGTTAATATTAATCCATAGAATTCACTGAGTCAAATTATTTCTTTTCAGTAGATGAGTTTCTATTCCTTATTAAGACATAAAAGTGACATTTTGTTCCCTTCTCTCATTGTAAATTTATATGATGCTTTTGTCATTTTAAATTTATCTCTTCCTATTAGATATTACCCTAGATAGATATTACCTAGCTTTAGATATTACACTATTTTCCTATTGATGTACTAAAGCTGTCAATTTTCTAATTACCTATTATTTATTTGCATTTATTATATACTTTTTTGTCGTAAGCCGAAAAAGTAAAAATGATTGATATGTATTTGCTTCCTAGCACCGGATTTTGGAATTGACTCTAGAGATTTTAAAAGGCATACAGTAAAACCTTTTTTAAACGGACACTGTAAGAAACGGAATCTTGTCTTCATCGGAAAAAATATTTGGTCCCGTCGAAATCCTCATATACTAATAAGTCCAGTATGAAAAGGAATCCTGTCTAAAACGGGACAATTTTCTAGTCCCTTTAGATTCCGTTTAGTGCACGTTTAACGGTATCATGTTTTAAAGAGTACAATAGGTTAAAGATTAGGTGTTTTTGAAATAAAAATCATTAATATAGTAATAATATTTAAAATATAGAAGCAAGCTAAAAGTGCAAAGGCAGTAATTAATATCTAGTTTTTCGCAATTAAAAGTTTCGAAGGTCTTTCACAGTTCAGAGAAGCCAAGCTTTCTCCAGATATCACCTGATTATCCCTGAATGCTTCTACTACAATGGACGCCGCTTGTAGCACTAACTTTGATGATCCAGTACATCTAAAAATAATAAAAATCTATAGATATAAAAAGATAGCAGAAAAACAGGCCACAGAACATTGATGGTATGTACTCGTTTAAACTGGATAAACAATGTGCGGAATTGAAAAAATTCTTACATAATTATTCTTTTACACTTTCTAAAAGTATTATCAAGAGTAACCTGCTTTTCCTTAAAGAAATATTTTTAAAGCATTCGTTGAATACACCGCCTGCCCATATGAAAAAAAAAGATCATCAAAAGATTCCTTATGGTATTGGATTAAAGTACGAAAGGCTTGGAGACTTTCTTGGGCTGATGTTGCTCTTCTGGTACTTTTTCATCGTCATTGCACTTATGATCTGAGACATCATCTCATTGAAACTGATCACTGCAAGCTAAATATCGATGCCAAGAACAGGCGGTTTTTCTATGTTCTCAGATACAGGAGATCCGCTTCACTCCATTTTTATCAATTCAACTGATTAATATTTACATCCATGATCCTAAGAAAGTAAGGAAGACAAATTTACATAGATATCATAACACACTAGATATCTTAACTTTCTGTTATTAACAGATTCAGCATACTTCAGACACATTCATCTTTTTAAACTAGTTAAGTTTCATGTAAATAAATATGTAAATACTTATGCATTATTTTCAGCATTTTTTGCTCATAAATATAATCAGACGAAAATGAAAATTATGCAAAATTTCTAGCGCTGTCATAATTTGTGCAAGAAAACATCAGATTTTTTGGAAACATTCTTTCTTCTTTTGGGAAGATTCAGTTCTACAAAACTTAATTGGTGCTAAATTAACAGGTCTATGGGTGTTCATGAATTATGTAAATGTAGATCAATACTTTTAAGATAATATTTAGCCTATGAAATAAATTAAAATTCTGCCGTCCACACTTCAAAGAAAAAAGCGTTTATTTCTAAAAGTGGAGGCGTCCTCTTGCATTCGGATCTATTCTTATTATATTAGCCAAAATTTATATCTTGTGGTATTTTTCATCAGAAATTTATTTACATCTAAAAAGGGAGTTTGTTGCCTTTGAGAATTTTGGAGTTAGTGCATTTTCTGTAAAATGTTACCTTTTGTTTTAATGTACGTTGAGCGACGGTAGAATAATGCTGGGAGGATTTTTTTTCTCCCGGCGATCTGTGAAACAATCAATAGTTGTGCATTGTAGGGATCTGTAGTTCTCTCCGGAACGGATCCGCGGACTCAAAGTCGAATCCGGAACCGCCAGTTGGAAGGGATCCGGACGGAAGGAACTGGTTCACTTGGACCCAGACCGAACGAACGGATCCGATCTCATAGAGGAGTAAACGACAGGTCCTCTGCTTCGGGTGGGAGTGGAGAAGAAATATTGCTTTTGCGGGAAGAGAAATACAGCGTCTCGTTGATTCGATCGCCATGTTTGCAGATAAGTTTCTTCGGTGGTGGAAGGGACTAACCCTAACAGCGGCTTGATTTGAATGACTGCAATCGATGCGGAACTAAAGAAATTTATATATATATTTTGTTCTTAACTCAAGATTATTTCATTAGTGAAATCTTGATAAAATGAAATTAATACATTTGATAAAATAAAATTAATATTTAAGATTAATATTAAGGTAGAGAAGTTTTGGTACACTAGTTAAAGATAAGTTAACAAATAGGAAAGCAATTTAGAAATTTTCGAGATTTTTGCTAAGAATAAAAAAAACACGAAAAGTAACAAAGACAAATAAATATTTTTGGTGGTACTGTCTCTGCTGATGAACTACATTTCTAGTTATGGATAAAACGTTATTTTTACAGGAATTTTACATTCTGTTAGATACAATATTTCTTCTAAGTAATTCTATAATAAGTAATTTAAAGGTAATCAAACGGAATATTTATACTTTTTGATTCAAAACACTTATAACTATTTGGAGAATTAAGTTAAGATACGAGCTATTTGAAATAGAAAGAGTAACATAGATTAAAATATTGAATATCGAAGAAAAAAGTTTTAAAATGATTACAAGAATTCTCTAAAAAATTAGTATGCTCCGCAGAAGTACTTGTCAGATTCGAACCTGCGTCATACAAGTTCGTAGAAGAGGGTGTCTTCCCAACCGTGCTAAGAGAGCGCTGGGTTTTAAACGTATAGCAAAAACTAAAAGACCTCTACATCTTGCTTAAAAATTCAAAGTCTATGTGAATACTTTGAGTCGGTATTTCTTTTATTATATTTTTCTATACTATATTATTATATACCAATTCAATGAAAAATTACCATTTGTCAATGAAGTTATTAACAGATTTTATGGATCTCCGATGACTGCAAATTGTTGTTTGAAGATCTTTTACGATACGAAGCTCACCAGGATTGGAAATTTGATATTTGATAAGAAAAAATTTTCAGGTGAAATTTTATTTTTGAACGCTTCATCAAACATATTGTATCCAGTAAATTAAATTAAATTCAGAAGAAGCCGGCAACCCAAACCAAATAACAGAGACAAATTGTGTCGCATGTCTCCGCCAAAATACTGAAAATTCAAGCCCAGTAACATTAAATTTCACTATCTCAAGTACAAAAAAGAAAGGAACATTAATTTTGCAACAGAAGTTTTAATTAAAAATTATAATTAATTATTGAAATTAATTAATGAAAATTATCAAGATAATAATCTTATTAAAATTATGATGTTATTATTAATAATTTTAATAAGATAAAAGTTTTAATAATAAATACGTGATTATTAAAGGAATTATGGGCAATAATTTCATTTTCATTTCGAATCCGGAAAATGTTCTTGAACCCGGATTCACAGCTGGAACCGGACCCGTAGCTCCAGATTTGCGCAGTAAACGGATCCGACCCATCACTAGTGCATTGACGCTTTTACACAAATAATACCACTATTTTAATACAAAACTTTTGATTATATATTCTTTGAAAAAGTTTCACTTAAAGCCTTTTCCCAAGTACTTAATTTCTTTAATTTAAAGCTTAGACTTTTATGTCTGAGCTGGTAAAAAATATTAGATTTGAAGCTTTTATTCTTTGAAAGGTCGAGGTACAAAAACAATTAAACCTCTTTTCTCAATTTGAGGATCCATCGCTATTTGTTAATTTAATGGGTGTATTTTTATTCTCGTAATAAGAACAGGGTTGAATTTGTGTATGCAGCAGTTAATAGTTCAGATATCTATGTCTCTTTCTTTGATAGCAAGATATGTTACTGTTTCGATCTTGCAAATTTTTCATTTATTCTGCGTCTTAAACATGACATTTTTAACATGAGCTTCTATATAACGAAATAATTTCTCGTTTTCATAACAACCGTGCAAAAAAGTATTTCATCGCAAAAATACATAAGACTAGAAATATATATCATATTTTTATGAAATGCAAAGATACTTCGTGATTTAAGGAAGTCGTAGCAAAAATAAATTACATTTTAATTGTATTGTGTAATGTTTTATGAGAAATTTAGAAAAAATACCATACAGTTGTAGTTCTAAAACATTTTAAAGTAGATATGAGTTATTCTTTAGTAAGTAATATGGGAATTTCATTTTTCTATCACTTGTATTAATAGTTATTTTTAATTATTATATTATTTCTTATTTTAGTTTATTAAATTACTTTAGTTTTTTTTACTTTAATTATGAACGTACATGAAATTCCTTTTCATCAGTTTTACACTGATTTTAAATGATTTAATCTAAATTGATAAAATTCAACTTTCCCGGAAACAATCAGCATATTCATCTCATACTTTCACCTAATGTTTGAACTGTAATATTTAACTACTTTCAAATACACTAATAAGTGAATTGATTTACTTGTTACTGATTGTATGTAATAAGTTTTCTGCGATCTAACACAGTGAAACACAAGACAAGGAAGTTAGAGAGATTGAAAAACAACATTACGATTCAAATTTCATTTCAAAAATGAAAAAAAAATGCAAAAAATTCTTTAAATATCTAGAAGGAAGATAACTGGAACGAAAAACATTTTTACATGGATTTTACGAAACCGAAATAGCTCATCCCTGTATTTCCAGAAACTATTAAGGAGCGTGATATTGGACTTCTGAAATTTGAAAGCAAAGTTCCTTTTACTTTTAAGAACAGTGAAAGCCATTTCTCTCTTACTAAAAAATAACCGCTGAGAAAAATAAGTTTCAGAAAAAACTTTAGAATAACCTTTCAAAAGCTAAAGAAGGGAGAGGACGCAATTTTGGTATTTGCCCTGGGTGCCATTTTATGTAGGTACACCACTGGGCTATGCGCATTTTATATCCAGCAGCAAGTTATCTGGATGAAAATAAACTTATTAAAATAGAGCATTTAACATTAAGATATTATCATAGTTCTCAACAACGGAAGCGAAAAACGCTCAAATAAATATTTGTTTGAACAATGAAAACGATTTGAATTGCGTTGCAGCAATGGAAAGTATTATTGTAAATTATGCTAAAAATATTTATCAAAATTTATTAAAATTAGAGAAAAAATCAAACGATAACTTAATTGATAGCATTGAAAATATAATTTTTTAAATTTTCAGATGGCATAAAATTAACTTTTGTGATGTTAGAACGTTATTAAGGGAAATTACCAAAACTTAGCTTAATTTTAAATTAATTCAAATTATAAACACATTCTCCTACACTGTTAGTTGAGATTATAGTGCTGAAGAAGTAATTTTAAAGAAAAACAAGTACCAGATATTTTTTGCAGCTTATTTATCTGCAGTACAGTTTATTTAACTTCTTATGAAATACATTTTAAACTATTAAAAAAGTTTTAAAAATATGTCATTGGTTCATTCAAGGAAACTGGTTATAAATTATTATTCATATTTTGTGATTTTATTCAAATTTTATTATTTAAAATGATGAAAAAATTTCTACGAATAAATCTTCAACTATCTAATCAAAATTTTTCTCTGGTCTATTTTTTGTCAAAAAAAAAATCACCACCGGAAAACCTCGGAATTTTTCTTTATATGATCAGATATGTCGGTAAAGAATTTTGATTCATTCTTTTCATGGCACAAAAATAAATTTATGAGGCCGAAAAAAAAGTCTTGAGATGCTAAATTGAATTATTTTATCTCGGGTTTTAAATGAGGAAATTAAGGGGATCATAAATTCAAAAAATGTATTTATAAAAATTGTCGAAATTATGTGAGAGTGCGTGCAATCTAAAATACAAGAAATTTTCTAAAAAGTGAAAAATGAATGGCTTCAGTTGTATTTTAAAACGTTTCCAACTTTTATTTTTCGATTCAGTAGTTGGAATAAACACACCAAGACAGGAATAATAAGAAAACATTCCACAAGTAGTTTTTTATGTGAAACAAATAACATAAAGCGTAATTCACACGATGAGAAACGCTAACCTATCCTTTACCCTTAAAAATTTGCTTTTACAGTAGATGATCTAAATGTCTCGCCCACGTTTGGAGCAAATTATAACATTGGTTAGCACTTTGGGAGACATTTAAGATTTATGAGGAACACAAACATTAACACATAAATGATAATACTTACATTAATCGGACTTTACTAAAATTCCACAAATCTTATTTTCATAGTATTTCCCTCATTCGGTAAAATTCTCGAGGTTTTCTTTTACGTTTCTTCCATTATTTTTAACCTTTCCGCAGATTACGACAGTTTCCTCCTTAGAGAACAATTGAGAAAAATTTAATAAAATTGCTGCAATTAAAAATTACCTAACTGAATGCTTTCAAATTTCATGAAGACTCTTTCCTTTAAACTGCGCAAATTTCAGGATTCCGCTATTTTTAGTTTGAAGCTACGATTTTTGTCCCTCTAGAAAAGGAAAGTTAAACACCGTGAAAACAATTTAATTGCAAAAAGGCACTAAACATGTAAATTGTATTTGGACGCATCGTAGATCATCATTTGCTATTGCCTCTGAGCTATAAATATTATGTTTTATGCATCATGGCAGTTCCTTAGCTGTTTCACAGATACTCAAGAACTCAGTCTCCATGAATGACAGAGTTACGGATCTTTGCTTAGCAGTTCGCCATGAGACTGGTGCTTTACAACAGAAAACTATATGTCCGTACACTGAAATTCTATCATCTCTGAAAGATGCAAAGTCGGCATCCGAGAATGCTTTCAAGGAGACTTCAGAAATGCTCCCGATGTCCAGGTTAAGGTGTCTGGTACTTTGTAGGTATCCAAATAGTTTCATTAAACCTCTTCAATGATCAACTACTGCGATTGGACTGAAAATGATAAAACAAATTAACATCCTAATTAATATCGGGTCTAGTTCTGGATGCGATGAAGTCTAAGGGAGCTATAATGCTTCTTTACGGGTAACTCTCCATTTCTTTAGATTCCTTATCAGTCGGGGGAGCATTGTAAGTTTGAGTAGACACTGCCTGTTGATATAGGAAGTGATGATATTGTCTGTAAAAATTTCGTATACTAATTGTAAATTTAATCTATGTAATGCCCCTAAAATAAATAAACTCTATTATTTTCTTCAATAAACTGAATTCCTAAAATAGTCTTTGTTTTTCCTAGTATCTTTAAATCAAAATTATTTGTAAACAATTTTACTTTCATTTGTATTTCTTTATTAGGTTTTCCTAGAAGAAAAATATCGTCTGCGTTTAGCAAAAGTATATTTCTCTGAATAAACGCTCCATTAGCCCACTTCAACTTTGTAAAACCTAATTTTTGTAGTGCGCTAGAAATTTCGGAAAGCTTTTGTCTTTTGGATTGCTTAAGTCCGCAGAGCGCTCGATAGAACTTGTATACGTAATATGGGTATATTTTGCTCTTATAGCATGGCGGTTGTCGCATATACACTGTTTCGTCTAAGTTAGCACAGAAATAGGCGCAATTTTCGTCTTAACCAGTTTAGCAGGTTTACAAAAATGGCGAAAAATAATCGTATTAGAGAAAAATTGATGGCCGGGGAAAATTTCTCCTCCTAATTTTAGCCTTTACGTTGTGAGAAACCTTGCAGGACTAAACGTGCCTTCTAACGGATGGACTTACCTTCTTTATTCTTTTTAAGATTAAATACCATCGTCATCCTACTATTGTGAACGCTTTGGGTGGTGTCGGGAGGAAATTTCAGACTTTTCCGATTTTCATATTTTGTATTTCTGCATCCATGGCTGCGCTCCATTGTTCGGCATCTTTTAACCTGATGGCTTCCTGAAAAAATACAAGAATTATAGTTTCGTTGTCCAGTCAGGCTGACGTAGCACTGGTTTGTGGAGCTTCGAGTTCCTCACCAGTCTTCACTGATCCTTGGTATAAGATGCTTTCTGAAAAATTGAAAGGTTCAGGGTTATATTCTAAGTCATGGTTTTTAACTAATTTTTAACATCGTTCATAGATCGAAAGAATGTTTATTGTTTAGAAAATAATAATAAATGTCTTTAAAATCCGTGTTTTTTCTTGTTACTGCTTTGCGAATCCAATAAAAACCTGATTGTTCTTCAACTTCATCTTCAGTCTCTTCGCTCGCTGTCTGATACTGTTCTAATTCTGCTTGTGTTGAGATTTTAGATAAAGAAAAACTGGAAATGGTTCCTCATATGACGATGAATCTGAGTTACTGGTATCGGATTCCTCACACTCGGGTTCTTCGGGAGTTGGGGACTTGTGTAACTAAATGTTTCTTTTCTTTTAGGGTCCATCTCGATTCCGCTGCGATCATTGACCTCCTTTTACATCTTATATCCGAATGATACGTTTATTATTTCAATGATCCGGCGTTCTTCACATAAGTAAATGCGGTAGCCTTTCGTTTGTAAAGCGTAACCGAACATCACGCCTCGTTTTGCCCTCATCTTTAACTTCGACCTTCTTTGTTTAGGTATTCCAGCGAATGCTTCAATTTCAAACGGTACGGTTTTAAATGTGTAACTGATGGTTTGAAACCCCCATAAAGTTCGAATGGAGTCTTTCTTAAATCAATACAGACGCTCCTGTTCCAGCAACGTCTTAACTTTCATCTTAGGATGAATAAAATAAAAGCGGCCAAACAATATGATTTCACTGTAAATAAATCATCCAAAGAAGCAATAGTTGACTTCATAGATAAAATTTAAACTACAAGATCAACAGAACAACATCCATTGATGATCTCACTTGATATAAAAGTTGTTCTTTTGACCACTTGGAATATAATTCAATCAAGAACAGACTAAATAATATTAATTTCAGCTCCAATACAAAAGATACCTTAATAGATCTACTTTCAGGCAGACAAGCAGCTTTAAATACCTCTCAAGGACCAGCTACATTCCCACAGGGTTCGTGCACTGGTCAGGCATTTTGGAATTTTCTTGCGAACGAAGTGTTAACTCAATCCTGGCCAGGAGCACTTCATCTTTCTTATAAAAGCACCAACAAAGTCTAAACTTAAATCCCTCGCAAATGAAGCCCTAAATAAATTTAAATCCTGAACTTGAAAACATAATCTGGAAATCTCAGCAGATAAATCCAACTACATGCATTTCAACAAAAATAGAAACGGACCTCGTTGGTCAGTAGGCATAAGATGGGAAGGTAATCTTCTCAAAAGGAAATCAAGCACCAAATATCTAGGGGTCTTTATTGACGATAAAGTAAATTTCGCCATACATCTGTCCGAGTTAAAAAATAAAACGCTGCACCTTCATCAAAAAATAAAAAGTATCGCCGCGTCAAACTGGGGTCTGAATAAAAATATCGGAACGAAAATACATTTTACAGTTATAGAAAGAATCTTACTTTATAGAGCACCGGCATGGACAAATACTATCACTTCAAGGCAACAAAGGTTTCTCAATTATATACAGCGAAAATTCCTTCTCAACATCACTGGAGCGTTTTCCACCACTGCAACAGCAGCTCTACAAGTGATCGAAGACATTACTTCCCTACGTATTAAATCTAAAATGGAGTCCATTCTTGGTAGAGTAGATCACCTTCTCAGGGACTGCAATTGGGAAGGCTCAAGCTTTTAATATCTGGATTTTCAACAGTCAAATCCTCTTATTATCATTTATGCAGCTCATTTTGATTTTGAGGATAGGGTCTCAATAGTCTCTGACTCGCAGCCCCCAGCTAAGGCTATTTACACAGACGGCTGACATCTAGAAGGTGAAACAGGTTTCGCTTTCTGTGTCATTAAAAACAAAGTCAAAATTCATGAGTGGATGGCAAAACTAAGCCCTCATAATACCATATTTCAAGCTGAGACCTTAGTAAAAAATAGGCTATAAATTGGGCTACTTCTAAGGGAATATCAACATCAATCCAGAGTGATAGCGAGTTGACACTCAGAGCAATTTATTCCTTTCAAAGTTCTAATACACTAGTTCAAAAAGCACAGTAAGCCCTAATTCAGAACCCACCAATGCAACTTAACTGGATCAAGGCGCATTTTGGTTTCCTCGGTAATGAGGCAGCAGACAACCTTGCCAAAGACACTACTGAGGAAGAGACTCACCTCCATCTTCAGGCCCCGAAATGTCAACTGAAAACAATACGTAGGAACCTCTCTCTCAATAAATGGGAACAATACTGGGATTCAGGCGCAGTGGGAGAGCTATATTTAATATACTCTCCAAAGTATCTCTAACCCAAGCAACATGGTCAAGAGAATCTAACCTTTCCGCTACATGCCACGGTCATTTTCCCAGCTTTCTCTGCAGGTTCCTGTTTCGTCATTATGATATCTGAGCATGCGAGGAATATGGAGACCCTCTACACTACGCAAATTCTTGTCGTCTTACGTCATCTTTTCATTTTACGAAACCAAGTGCAGAAAATACTCTACTCTGGTGGAAAACTTACCTTTAAATAAACTATCAATAATAATAATAACTAAACTGATATCTTTCCTCAGTGAAAATGAGAACCTCATTAAACAGCAACCTGACGCAACCGACTCCGACCCAGAAATCTCTCCTTCACCAAGACTTCAGACTGATGGAGCCCGACCCTCTAGAGGTTCAATACCAAGGACCCTAATCAGTCTTCTTACAAGTTTTCAAAGGCAGTGAATCCTCTTTTATATTGAAAACACAAAATTTTAAATTCAATCAAACCTATTCTTAATATACCAATCAAAATTTATATCTAGGGGCATTTTTCTTCAGAAATTTAATTATGATATCAAAAAAAGGTGTCGCATTTGAAATTTTTAAGTTAGGGCATTTCCTGTGAAATAGTACCTTTTGTTTTAATATACGATGAGCGACGGCAGAATAATGCTAGACGTATTCTTTAATTTTCTCTCAGCGATCTGTACAACAAAGGGGTTAAAAGGCATTGACGCATTTCCAAAGTTTTTTCACTATTTTAATTCAAAATTTTTGGTTATATATTTTCTTTAACAAGCTCTTATGAATGTTTTGCACGGAGTAGATTTCTGTAATTTAAAGCTTAGGCTTTTATGTTTGAGCTGGTAAATAAAAATTAGAGTTGAAACAACTAATCTTTGAAAGGTCAATGTAAAAAAGAACAAATTAAATATTTTTTTTGATTTGAGAATCCAGCGGTATTTGTTAACTTAATGGGTATATTTTTATGGTCGTAATTAGAACTTGGTTGAATTTGTGCATTTAAACATTAATATTTCAGAAATCTATTGCTCTTTCTTTGACAGCAAGGTATGTTAATGTTTCGATCTTGGAAAGTTTTCATTTAGTCTGTGTCTTAAACATTTACATCTTATGAACCAAATAAAAAATAACACGAGCTATTATAGAAGGAAATAATTTTTAGTTTTTATAACAATCGTGGGAAAAAAAGCATAAAATCGCAAAAATACATGATATAAGAAGAGAAATATATATCATATTTTTATGAAATGTAAAAATACTTCGTGACTTAAGGAAGTCTTCTGAAAAATATATTTAAGTTTAATTACATTATGTTCTATTTTATGAGAAATTAGGAAAATTACTATGCAGTTATAGTTTGAAAACGGATGAGGTCGATATGAGTTATTCTTTGGTAAGTTATGTGGAAATTTTATTTTGTTATCACTTGTATTAATAGACGTTTCATAGAACCAAACAGAGTTTGAAAGGTGTTCGGGTCAATTTTGTTCCAGCAGCTTTTAATTGTGGTTCTTCTATCAGACTTGTTCCTCTACTCTGACCCATTTTTGTAAACATCACGAGCAGAAATCCCGAGAGGTTTTCCTTTCGATTCACGTCGAGATTCCGAGTTGGCAATAGAAAACATTTTGCCTAGTTCGACTTCATCCAGGATTTTATAGAGCACGAAATAAGCACAGATGCATTGCCTTGTTGAATTGACCAATCTCCTGATGCGATTAAAAGAACAGGAAAAAACTTTCTGCCAGCAAGTCCTGATATAACACTGAATTGATTTTGTTTTCGACAAAAAGAATTTCAGTTGCGCCACAGGCTTAAAAAGAGGAACAAACCATGGCAGATCTCTCTCGGAATAGGCGTTTTGAAAAAATGGGATGTTTTCTTCGCAGATCATACCAGTAAAACTTAAATCAGTCTGGCCCACCTAAATTAAACTTTTTTCGTCCGGAAATAAAACGTCATTCCAGTTGATACCAGCCGTTAATTGTTTCCGGGAAAAATTTAAACGTGAATAAATATGCCGCTTAAGATGTGGAAGCTTTCCCTTTCAACTTCTTGTAAACATCTTTGGGATTTCTATGAAGTGCTTTTCTAAATATTCTTTTAGTATAGGTCAACATCAGCTTATATTTAACTTACAAATATTTTTTGCTTGCAGGGAGCCTCTGGATCTTTCACTCTTACCTTGAAGAATTTATCTTTGGCCTTCCTGTTCACTGTGATGTGCCATAGTCACCTGGTTTAATGAGAAGCCGGTTAGTTACAACCTTCGATCTGCCAATTTTTCTTGTAATTTCATCACCACTGTAACCAGAATAATTAAAAGCTGGTATTTTGACTTATTGAGTTTCTGAAACATGTAAGCGCTTCGTCATGGTATTAAAATACACAAAATTAAAACAATTTTTTATCCACAAATCTTGTGTTAGTTTCTAGAATCGGAGAAAAATGCTTTTTGATTTTATTTAATCTTTCATATGATTCAACGAGCAGAAGACCTTATACTTTCTTCCAAGCTGCTGTCCACTGATTTTAATAATTTTTTGCATAATCCTAAAATACGACAGCTTTCCACAAATTTATTTCGGTTCATTCGTTAGTATTAGTTTAACTCGTAAAAAATATCTTACTTAAAAATCTCAGACGTTTTCGAGATTTATCATCCGACTTTATACTTTTTTCTACCGTTGTAGTATCACATTGGTCTTCGAAGGAATTTTATTAAGGATGGCGAAATGTATGCTAGACTAGTAGTAGCTATTAGTGCGGAAATTCGTTGACGAAAATCTAATGGAGAGGTTGGTACACGCTTCTCTCGCCATTTGACAGCAAACAGTAACTCAGTGGCCTAGTAACACGGACAGTAACTTTTGGCTCCGAAATGAGCTCGTATGAACAGTCGTCAACAAATAAAGAACGCATCTGTAACTCAGGTATGTATTATCGCATCTTTACAAAACTGGTGTCGATGTTAATAGCTCCAGGTGGCAGGTTTATTCAGATCGAAGAAAGGATTAACCGAGTTATTTAATACAGTTAAATAACTGTTATCTCGAAATTTCCTCTTTAAGAAAGGGGAAATTTTGTTTTTATATAAATCGAGATTTTTACATAAATCGATTATCGAGATTTTTATATAAATCGATCCGGCTTGTCTTCCTCAGTATGCGTATCAAATTCATTTCGAAAATCGATATAGTTCCTGGGATAAAATTAAATTTTGCTGGCTAAAACCTCCGCCTGGATTAAGCCAACCAACTAAGGACCGAATATTAAGTGAATCTCAGCCTGTTAGTAGCAAAAAAAGGCTTTTTTTGTTTTTGTCACTGAAATTTTATAAAATGCACCAAACATGATTCATCTTGATCTGTAATATCAGCATTCTTTTTATAAATTCTTAACATTTTAAGAATTTTTGAGTATCTCGTTACTTTTTAAAATATTTCATAATCCAGCCTCCCGCCGTAAAGGCATTTCAATAACACTCACGAGTATTTGTTAATAATGAAATGTGTAGATTCAGCTGTTTCTAAACGAAGTTTCAGATCATTTTGGAGAAGCGCCGATTCTAAGTGACATTTTAAGCAAATGAATTTATCTAAAAGAATGAGATATTTTCTGGCGAAAACGATTGTTAAGAGGATGGGAAATTCATTAAACTGAATTCTTTTGTTTAGTCAGTAATAAAGATGTTACACGTTTGGTTTGTAAATAGAGTTCGGTAATTTTTAAACCAGATCAATAGAGTAAGTATTTACTTACTCTATTGTTAGGATATTAAATTACGGAAATAAATGTTAATATGCTGGAAGAAATTCAACTGACATTATCTCATTGAAAGAATTATACTTTAAATTAGAATTATACCAACTTTATTTCTTTTTCTCGTACACGAAATATACATGACAAAGTATTGAAATCTTCAAATAATTTGACATGTGGAGTTTAATAAATATTCACGTTTTGGACCTCCCTGATGACGATAAAAATCAGCTTTGGAATTAATATCGTCTCTCTGTGAACTCTATAATGCAAAAATGGGACGAGTTGGATGAAATTTAGTATGTGTTGTGCTAACCAAATTTGTAGTTTGTATTGAGTGTTGGTGGAAATACGTCCAAGGCAGATCTTTCTCCCTGTCAGGCCGATCACGTGGTTGGGGACACGATAACTCATAAAAGCTATGTCGACGAAATTTTTTATATATTTTTTTTAATCAGAATTGTAGATCTTTTAGTACAATACAATTACGTCAAAACTCAAACATCCAAAAAGAAAAGTTCTCTCCAGCGCCAAATTGTACCCTATTCTCCCCGTATTAAGTGGTAAAAAGTCACACGACCTCGAGCGTCGGGTTTTGGAAGGGAGGGGGTGAAATGGTCATTTTTCACAGTTTTTCAAACACATCTCGAAAACTATTCAGTTTTCAAATTACAATGGATCTAACAAATTAAAGAGCGTATAATTCTCTACAAACACATAATTTTATTTTTCTTCCAGCTTTAATAGTTTCCCAGATAATGAGTCTCAAATATTGGCGCCGTCTTGGATTTCCTCCACCTTTTTTTAATTTTTTTTCAATATCTCGAGATCTATTCAATATTCAAATTATATATGATTGAACAAATTAAATAGCATACCGTTCTCTACAAATAGATGCTTTGATTTTTCTTCAAGCTTTAATAGTTGTTTAGATAATTGGTCTCAAAGTGGATGAATTTGTAACAAATAGTTGACACTCCAGACAGCGAATGGTTTGAATAAAATAATTAAATAGAAAAGATTATTAATTAGAAATTAATTAATTAATTAGAAAATTGGTACACTTGTTCGTGAGGAGCTTCTGATGAACATACTAAAAGACCCCGGAACTGAGGGAGTGAGCTCGCACCGCCATCTTGGATTTCATCCCCCTTTTTTTAGTTTTTCCTACATATCTCGACAAATATTCAATTTTCAAATTACAATTGATTTAACAAATTAAAGAGCGTAAATTCCCTACAAATACATATTTTCGTTTTTCTTCTAGCTTCAAAATTCTTCCAGATAATGGGTCTCAAATGTTATCGCCATCTTGGATTTCATTCCCCCTTTTTAATTTTTTTAAATATCTCGAAATTTATTCAATTTTCAGCTTTTATGTAATCAGAAAATTAAAAATCGCAAAATTTCCTACCTAACATATGCTTTTATTTTTCTTTTAGCTTTCATAGTTTCTAAGACAATGGGTCTCAAAATTTGTATCCATCTTGGATTTTATTCCCCCATTTTTAGTTTTTCTTCAGTATCTCAGAAACTTCTAAAGCTAGAAAAAATATAAAAGCATGCATTTGTTGGTAATTTTACAATCATTAATTTGTTGCATTACATGTAATTAGAAAATCAAATAGTTTTCGAGATATTCAAGAAAAATTAAAAAAGGGTATAAAATTCAAGTTTGCGGCAAAATTTGAGACACATTATTTCAAAAACTATTAAAGCTGAAATAAAAAATAAATTCATGCGTTTGTAGATAATTTTATGCTCTTTATTTTGCTGTTTACATGTAATTTCATAATTAAATATATTTCGAGAAATTCAAGAGAGACTAAATAATGGGAAGGAAAGCCAAGATGGCAGCAAACTTTCAGACACATTATCTCAAAAACTATTAAGGCTGGAAGAAATACAAAAGTATGTATTTGTAGGGAATTGCACGTCCTTGAATTTGTTGAATCAGTTGTAATTTGAAAATTGAATATTTTTCGAGATATTCAGAAAAAACTAAAAAAAAGGATGAAATTCAAGATGGCGGCGCGAGCTCACTCTCCAGGTCCGAGGAATTTTGGTATGATCATCAGAAGCTCCTCACGAATAAGTGTACCTATTTTCAAAACTATACGATTTAATTATTTTATTCAAACCCTTCACTGACTGTACTATCATCTAAGATTTTTTACAAATTCATCCATTTTGGGGCCAGTTATCTAAACAATTATGAAAGCTTGAGGAAAAAGGAAAGCATCTATTTGTAGGGAATGGTATGCTATTTAATTTGTTAAATCATATGTAATTTGAATGTTGAATAGTTCTCGAGATATTGAAGAAAAACTGAAAAAGGGGATAAAATCCAAGATGGCGTCAATATTTGAGACCCATTATCTGGGAAACTATTAAAGCTGGAAGAAAAATAAAAGTATGCATTCGTAGAGACTTATACGCTCTTTAATTTGTTAGATACATTCTAATTTGAAAACTGAAGAGATTGAAAACTGAACTGACTTCGAGATATCTTCGAAAAATTGTGAAAAATGACCATTTCACCCCTCCTCCCAAGCCCAACGTTCGAGGTCGTGTGACTTTTTACCACTTATTACGGGGAGTGTATGGAACAATTTGGCACTGGAGAGAACTTTTCTTCTTGGGTGTTTAGGTTTAGCCGATTTTTAGGCTAATTGTACTATATTATATGTATTTACACGTTGCAAACACTATGCAAGTTTAATCATTCTCCGAGAAGAGCGTGAAAGAGAGCCCCTTGCACGTAAAAATAGTTTTGTGGTTATGCAACTTTAATCATTCTCCGAGAGCAGTGTGCAAGAGAACTTTTTTGAAGTATAATTAATTATGTGGTCCTTATTTGCAATTTTTAATTTACACATAGCAAATAGTGGACACCATTACTATTATAAAAGGGTACTATCTCGAAAATTCACAAAACTTCCCTATATTCCCATACTTCCCAATTGTAAATTTCAAAAATTTCAATTCATTTCGCCAATAAAGTGCTTGATAAAAATTGCATATTTCCGTCATCATACCGCAATCGTGATAGGAAACGTTTATTTGGGAATTCACCCTATTAGCCATTTGTTGCTCGCTGCGTGCTCGGACTCGCCTCAACCTGTCGGCAGTAATACCGGCCGATCCTCGCTGAAATCTTTCATCCAGGGATTCCCTTGCACTCTGCTCTCTTCTACTCAAATGTTATTCAACAGTCCGTAAAAAACTCATTTTAAATCAATAAATTCAAAAAAAAGTAACGGATTTTCCTATAACGCATATGCGATTAACTCAACCGGTTAGCGGAATGCTCGGCATCGGGGTTGATATTGCTAAATAAACTGATCGTTGCCAACGGGGAGAAGGAAATAATGGTCCTTTTTACGCCACGCAGAAGCGTTTTATATAATACCACTTTATAAGCCGGCGTTTCTTGGGATAAAAAATATTTTCAAGTATAAGTAATTATAATATTTTATGCTTAATAAAACAGTTTTTCGCAACAGCGTCTTTCGGTTTTCATCCGTCCACTCTCTTGTTATCTGCCCCCCACTGTCAGCATTTCAGCCCCTCTCTTCTTTTTATCTCCGGTCTTTGAACCACCTGTCACGAATCTAACAATCCTTGATACTACATTTTTTCTTCCTCGTCATTGCTACTGTGACAACAGGATCTTCTTCACATCCTGGGTTTTATTACCAATATCCGAAGTACCTCTCTCTTCCTTTATGTTTCTGTGTGCCTAATAGGAAAAACGATGCAAAGAGTTCCTTCTATCTCTCCTTAGGTTCTCTCCGTTCGGTAGTAAACGGACTTAATAACCTTCGATGAATTTACACGCTCATTGGGATACTTTGAAAATTTGCAAAAATTAAATAAAACGTCACCTAAATAGAGCAAATAACTAATCTCATTGGATTATTGTGCAGACAAATCGAAAGATGTGCACGCTACCAAATAAAAGCGGAAACAAAAATTCTGCCTTTCTGTAAACATTCAACGACAGCAATATTGTTATCATAACTTTAACAGACGCAAAAACATGACACCTTTTAATGCATTGTAGCGAGACTTGAAAAATTGAACTTTTCTCTTTCTTTTGGGTATTTATAAAATAAATAATTTAAGAACATTAAGAAAAATCACTAACTCTATATAACAATAAACTGTTCGGGACTCAGAAACTTTCAATGAATTTACACACTTATTAGGAACATTTAAAATCGATTAAAATTAAACACGAAACAACGCATTGTAATCTATTAGCATTGGATTATTGCACTTGCATAGTAAAAGTTGTATATGCTTCTTAAAAACAAAAACGGAAGTGAGAACATTGGCTTATAGTTAATGTTTAAGAGCCAGTTTTTTTAAGAATCAGACAGGTTTGGATAGTTGACATTTTTGATTTTGTTGAAATTTTCAGGGTATGTTCTTCATTTAAAACCATTAGACACGTGTTTTTTTGTCCCCCCCCCAAAAAATTTTTTCCTATAGATTTGGGGGTCCAAAATTGAAGATCGTCCATTATTTTAAGAAAAACATACCATTTTACATAAGGCAATACTTTTTGTGCCAAGAGTGAACCTTGGCATTGGTAATTATTTTGTGATCTTCTATTACCACACTGACTGTTAGGACATAAAGACATGGTTGACTTTAGCACCAAGGCCAAAAGTCATTCAAAATTCGGCGAAAAAAGGCTTTTTTCTGAAACTTTGACCGTCAAAATGTTCATTTGTCAACAGTGAACCACAAAAGTATATATTTCAGAGAATACATACTAATGAGAAATAACGAAAAAGAGCAAAACGTGTGTGATTGACTTTTGGAGTACAGAAATATTTGACCTTGAAATTCCGAAAAACACAAAATTGCATGATTTTAGAGGTCATTCACTACTTGTGCCAACAATGGCCAGGTATAAAATTAGCTGGAAAAGAAGCCTTAAGTATATCAGAAACAAAATCAATTCACAGATATATGGTAACTATTTCAAGTTTTATATAATGCGGCTCTATACTTTGTGCTGAACATGTGTTTTGTGGCACTTGTTAGAAAACATCGATTGCTTTTATTTCAATATTACTCTTTTATGTAAAAATATTACATTAAAATTTATTTTACTAACTGAATTGCTCTCTGAACATAAAATACAATTAGAACAAATTGAAAATTGAGTACTGCAAATACTCATTGTATGACAATACATGCTTTTAAACTCCTCCTTTATGTTATACAAAATTATACTTTATATTATACCTCCTTTATATTATACAATGCTATCTGTGTAACAGAAGGAATGGGCTTGTCCAAAGTAAATTATTTAAAAGCTAAAATATTTATGTTGCAACAAAGCAGCATTAATTCTGTTTACTTGTTTGTTGATTATGTTGCTTTCCTGGAAAAGCATTTAACTGCTGGGAATCATAACTTTACCAAGATCAGCAGCACCTTGGACACAGTATGCTTTAGTTATACCGAAGAACTTAAAGCATCCACTGGCAGATCTCCCACACATTGCTGCAAATGAGCCTAAAAACCTCGCAAATAATACTACAATTCTGAATGTGTTTAGAAGAGGCTAAGCACTTCTAAATAGAAAAATAACACGTTTCTCTTACAAACAAGAACTATATCTTTATAACATCTTTTTGAAAGGAGAAAAATCTGGTGTAAAATCCTCACCAGAAAATACAGTGAAGGAAATTAGACAACAGATAGATCCTAGTGGAATAAAATGATTTCAACATTTTAAGTACATGACTTCTTCACAAATCAGAAGCCTCTTCAGCAGGATGTCATTTCTGCATAAAGGTGGTACATTAAAACAACCAAGTCCAGGTCTGGAACATGTTGTTGTTATTAATGAAGATTTAAATGACATCACTGAACAAGTAAGGAGACTTTTAAGTTCATATCTATATTATTATTATTTATATTATATTACTACCATTATAAATTCTGTATGGCAGTATACATTAATTTATAATTTTATATCAGATACGAGTTATATATACATTACTTTCCCTTCTTTACAGGAACTAGAACAACAAGAAGTGCAGAACTTGCTTATAACCCCTGAGCCGATCCATGATGTGCAATTCCAGTTAGTTGGATATAAAAAAGAAAGGGATGACAAAAGGAAGAAGAGAAGTTTAAATATTTCTCGAACCACACCAAAGAGAATAAAAATTATATATGATGAAAAAAACTATATCATCACTACAGACAATTCTTTAGAAAGCTATGAATCACACAAAATAACTCAACAATTAAGACGAAGTTATTCCATTCAAGACATCAAAATGAAACTTCAAAACATACGAAGAGCAGTTCAGGAGCATTTCTATTTTGCTGTGTCCTATGAACAGGACTTGTTTTACATTGAAAAAATAAAAAGGATTCAAGGTGAAGACATACTTATTAAGTTCCTAGAAAAAAGCGCGTGTAATTTCCGCTGGTAAAAAAGAAATAAAAAAGAAAAGGTGAACATTATATTAATTTTCTATGGATCTGTACAACTATATGGAAATAATCCATTTACTATGCACATTGATAAAATAATTATTGCTTATAAATGATACAAGAAGAATCGTTTGGGAGTCTGGAAATAAGGACTTCTTGCCATTCGATGAGTATTTGCAGTACTCAATTTTCAAATTGTTCTAATTGTTGATTATGTTCAGAGAGCAATTCAGTTAGTTAAATAAATTTTAATGTAATATTTTTACATAAAATAGCAATAATGAAATAAAAGCAATCGATGTTTTCTAACAAGTGCCACAAAACACATGTTCAGCACAAAGTATAGAGCCGCATTATATAAAACTTGAAATAGTTACCATATATCTGTGAATTGATTTTGTTTCTGATATACTTAAGGCTTCTTTTCCAGCTAATTTTATACCTGGCCATTGTTGGCACAAGTAGTGAATGACCTCTAAAATCATGCAATTTTGTGTTTTTCGGAATTTCAAGGTCAAATATTTCTGTACTCCAAAAGTCAATCACACACGTTTTGCTCTTTTTCGTTATTTCTCATTAGTATGTATTCTCTGAAATATATACCTTTGTGGTTCACTGTTGATAAATGAACATTTTGACGGTCAAAGCTTCAGAAAAAAGCCTTTTTTCGCAGAATTTTGAATGACTTTTGACCTTGGTGCCTCAACCATGTCTTTATGTCCTAACAGTCAGTGTGGAAACAGAAGAACACAAAATAATTACCAATGCCATGGTTCATTCTTGGCACAAAAATTATTGCCTTATGTAAAAAGGTATTTTTTTGTTAAAATAATGGACTATCTTCAATTTTGGACCCCCAAAACTATAGGAATTTTTTTTTAGAAATATAAAAAAACACGTGTCTAATAATTTTACATGACGAACTTATCCTGAAAATTTCAACAAAATCAAAAAGGTCAACTATCCAAGACTGCCTGATTTGCCGGATTTTTTAAAAAAACTGGCTCTTCAATAGCATTTTCAATGAGAGAAAACGCGTTTTGGCAAACTGGTTAAATTATTTTAATAAAGAATTAGCCGTTAATAATAGTAAAGTGAGGGCGATATGTAAATTCGATATGAATGCCGGTTGCTATCCAAATAGCAGACGATAATGTTTAATATTTTTTATGATATTTTATACAGTGAATATATCAAAATATAAGATATTATATATAATTAATATAGATTTTCAATGAAATGGTTCTGTCTAGAGCCTTTAAGTTCAAAGGAAATGTAACATCATTAAGGGAAATCTATCTTCATATCCAGTGATATATGAGGGTTGAGTGTAGAACAAATAAACCTTATATTAAACAAAAACTAAAGATCCCTGACGACCATTGAACGAGGTGAGTGGATTGATGCTGTCACGACGCAACACCATGTGTTTGCTTTTCGAGGTATAATCCCGCCAAAGCAGGATTATAAAAATTGGTTGAGGCTCATTAAGTTGTTCCTCTCCACGGTAATCTTTAGTAAAAGGCGAAAGATTAGCACGACATTGAAGAGAAACCAGAGCATGAGGCGCCTACCAGGCATATTTATATATAAGAAATAACTTGAAAAGTGGTATCTTCTACTAATCTCACAAATTAAAGGTTGTGGTTGTGGTGAGAGTTCGGAACGTTGATTCATTCTATTTGTTTCGAAGACCAATGATACTAAAGTGATTGACGGCTAGGACTTCATTACGATGCCTACACAGAACGACCTTGTTGTCTAATGCTCTCGATATGATTTTATTTACTGTATGAGAAGCTTCTTATGTGATAATGAATTATTTTACGAGTACTCGTATTAGTCAGCAATTAGGTAGCTTTCATTTTCAATCTTATAACAGGAAGCAGTAAAAACTATTAAGTTAAAAAACGAACTTTAGAATACCAAGTTTAACTCTTGTTTTGGCGCCAATGCACCATTCGATTTTGAGGAGACTGCACCGATGAATTAGTCTTTTAAAATAAATTAAATAACAAAAATAGTTTTTAAAAACACAAATTTTTTAATGCACTGTTATTATTATTTTATTATTTCATTTTTCTCTACTTTTTAGTTTTTCATTTGTAATTCATTGTTATAAATTTTAAAGTATCTTGAAAACAATATTTTTTTCTCAGATTCATTACGATGTGGCGTCACTGGTGTAGAATAAAAATTTGATTAAATGAATTTATAATTAAGTTCTAAAAATACTAATATAGTGTATTTTCACAGAGAGCACGCAAGTGAACAAACTTTGTAAACTCTAGCACGTCAGGAAGTGATCTAAAAATCGATTACAAAATTCCATCTTTACAATCATGAAACTATCGAAGTTAAATAAAAGTGCTTAAAAAGAGATCTGTAAACGGCGCAAGCTGTCTGTTTTCGCATATGTTCATCTCTCCACGATGTTCTGATTTCCAAAATATTTCAGATGTAATATAGTTGACAGTTATTGGTTTCCTTTGCAATTTAATAACTTTTTGTTAGGCACAGGATGCGAGTTTGTTAACATCACTGGATGATAAGCTAAAAGCATCCTGGCTTTTGCAGTGGAATTTCTATGAGATAGAGCATTTCTTATTATTCCAGAAATGACGAAACATACAAGTTAAAAGAGACATTTATTTGGATGACCACATTTAAGAACATATTTACAGATCACCACATTGCCATTTAACAGGTTTGATACTTGTCCTACAAC
>BGPR01010405.1:26485-39213 GCA_013235015.1 Araneus ventricosus | reverse complement strand
AACGCTATACAGGGCAGACCATTAGACCTAGAAATCGTTCAAAACGCCATACAGGGCAGGCCATTAGACCTAGAGCTACCAAATTTGCCAGATAATTAATTCTTCGAAATTAGGTACTTTCTAAGAAATGAACTTTACAAAATTTTAATTCAGCTTTTAATTTTTACACCACTTTAAAAATAAGAAAAATGCTTATGAGTGACATCAATTTTGTCTCCGTACAATGAGTTCCCTAAGTTAAATACATTTCAATAATATTTTTCAGCATATTTTACATCAATACTTCTTATTGTTTTAGTTATTCCAATTTATTCACGCGACGATGTTTTTTTCTGCAATCTCTTGAGAAAAAACTCTTTGTGCACCAACAAGTACAACACAAGGCTTACAGAAGTAAGTAAAAGACTCAAAAAAGGGATGAAGGGAGCTTCAAATTAAATGGTGCAAACGCAAATTCCAAACAGAAAAGGGGGAAGGAAAAGAAGAAACAAATATACAATAAATTTGTCACATCCATACGAACACATGAATAGTATTAAGCAATGAAGTGAATAAACAAGGGGAATAGATACCGAAACATAATAAAATTTTTTAAAAAGGAATAGATGCAAAATAACTGGTCACATATAGACAAAAAATGGACAATAACGAGAAATGGAGTAAAAGCTGTACAAGGTGGGGAAAAATGGAAAAAGAATAAAGCATTCAAAAATCATATAACAAATACACAAAATATCACACAACATATAAAACACAAATTTCGCACAGTGAACACAAAAAAAGGGTCTGATCCAAGTATAATTGAAAAAAAATTTGAATTCCAAAAAATCGGAAAGTAAAAATTAAAAAAAATCAAAAGTGATAAGACGATGTTTAATAGGTGTTTTGTGTGCACGTTATCGTTGCTAAAATTAAGAGTAAATTTTTGCAAATAATTAAAAGACAGACGAGTCAAGCCTAACACTTGATCATACTTCGATCCTTCGAATTGGAGATTCCATTCTCTGTTACTTTTTTCTCTAATAATGTCTGCTGTAATTTTTCCCCTCGATGCTTCTCCAGAAAATGAAAGAGGAGAAACCAAAAATGTATAGCTCGATTGCGATGACGTCACATCCTAAAGAAGTAATCAACAGCTGATTAACAATTTTGAATATGCATTTATTAACAATGAAATACTGTGGCAAAATTGTCTTGTGGGTGTACGTGAATGCAGTCCAATAAGAAGGATTAAAAAATAAAGCTCTTTATTTTACAAATATTCTAAGATAAGAAACGTAGCACAAGTATTAAAACAGCACTTGTAAAAATTCACAATAGAGATTGCCATTAAATCTCAACACAGCGCTCAAAGGCTTCTTGTTAGCTCACCATCTTGCTTGCTGATCAAAATCCAACTCCTCTTCTTGGCTTGAGAGTTTGCTTTTTATACTTTTTCAACAGGAAGTGACTTCATTACATAGGAGGTGACGTAATCTCCAGAAAGTTCATGAAGCCAGTAGAAATAGGTTGAAAGTTCGAGATCCTTCCAGAAAATTCCTTCTGTCGCCAAAGTCGATAAATTTGTCGCCAAGGTCGCCAAATTTATCCCCAAGTCGCCATGTTTGTCGCCAAGATTAGGATCTCAGGGAAACGACTTAATAGCTTTGTAACACATGTAGAGATACTTACTCGTAGAGCTTTTCAGTGGTGTAGCAAGGCTAAATGGCACTCTTGCCACTGTGTTTATTTTTCGTCCTCTGCTAATTTGTCGACTTTATGGCTTTAACCTTCTGTCGGGTGCATCTAATCTGCGAGAGAAACCACTCATATTTTTTGTATCGAAGTGCGGGACCTTCTTTCGTATGATATTCATCAAGGCTTAATTTCTTCACCGTATTTCTTTCAAACCTTACTTCTCTTACGATTTCGATTTGACCTCCATATGTTTGACAAAAATTCTTGTGTTCTTTATTAATAATACACTAACAAACACGTGTTTTGAAAAACGGTTTTAAATAAAACGGTTTTAAAAAATAGGTAATGTATTATTACCTATTTTTTGTTTTTCAATGTATTTAATTATAAATTAATATAAACATCACAGAATCTTACAAACAATTTCTTCTCAGATTTGCTACCATATAGAGTCTTTCATAGGGAACCAGATTTTAATTAAAATAATGCAATAAAATGATAAAAAAATCGCTTAATTGACAAGGAATATTTGAAAAGGTTATAAAAATTGCATTTTTATCGAAAACTCACAACTGACAAAAATTTTAGACCTCTAGTACGCTCAGAAATTCAGTGAAAAATAGATTACAATCCTCCATCTTTTCTAACATGAAATTTACAAACATGAGATTTAATCAAGTTAAGTAAATGTGTGTTAAAAGGAATCAAATTTTTCTAAAACATTATCTTAAGAATTAAATTATCATTTAATCCAGTAACTTTATTTCTTTTAAAAGAAGTTGGCTGTTTAATTCCATTAAGGAGCGCAGACAGTCAAAAACAAGGAAAAATAGATTACAAACCTCCATCTTTATTAACACTAAATTTACAAACATGGGGTTAATAAAGGTAAGTAAAGGCGTGTTAAAAGGAATCAAATTTTTCTGAAACATTATCTTTAGAATTAAATTTTTATTTAACACTGTAACTTTATTCCTTTTAAAAGGAGTTAGCTGTTTAATTCCTTTAAAGAGTCCAGACAGTGAAAAATAGATTACAGACCTCCATCGTTACTAACACGAAATTTACAAACATGACGTTAGTGAAGTTAAATAAAAGCGTGTAAAAAGAAATCAAATTTTTCCAAAGCATTATCTTTAGAATTAAATTTTTATTTCATACTATAACTTTATTCCTTTTAAAGGAAGTTAGCGGTTTAGTTCTATTAAAGAGCACAGGCAGTGAAAAATAGATTACAAGCCTCCATCTTCATGAACACGAAATTTACAAACATGAGATTAATCAAGAAAAAGAAATCAAATTATTCCAAAACGCAAAACATTATCTTTACAATTAAATTTTTATTTAATACTATAACTTTATTCCTTTGAAAAGAAATTACCTGTTTAATACTATTACTCTACTGTCCTAACAATTCTCATTTAATATTATTTAAGTAGATTGCTCTAGAAATGAAACATGAAAGACCTAGACAAAGAAACGCAATAAAGCTTAGCACATACATTATTTGATAATATATAAACTTACCCAAAGCCTTTTTCATTTTACCAAGCCGCCCGTTAGAGGTCTTCCAAAATCTTCATAAATCCCAAAAGGGGTTTGCACTGCGAAGCGAATTTCACCGAGAATTGTTTTAATAGTTCCAAAATACGTCTCCTTTTTCGCCCCAAGGACTCCTTGTTTCGTCCTTTTTAGAGGATGGAAAAGCGAGCTGTTTCTAATCCTTTTTTAGTCTTTTATTTTCCAACTCAACCGATCTGTGTCTTAATTGACTCAATGGAGCTTGCTTTTTACTCTTCTTTAGTTTAGTTGTTTTATTTTTTAAATGGTATTCTATTGATGAAGCAGTGTTTGCGTTTAAAGGTAGTTAAATATTGTTACACGATTAGGCAAATTAGAATACTTTTCATTTATGAAATGAATCTGAAATTTAGTAGAATTTAATTTGATATAAAAAATTATTATTAAAATTTATATCCGAGTTGAGAGATTGTCTTTAATTCAATGTGCAGACGCAGGAATTCGTAACTGAAGACGAAAACGATAACAAGAATACATTTTTTTTAAATCTAAAAACTGTAGCAGAAATTTATTATAGCAAAACATCTTGTATTAAAATAGGCATTATTGACTGAATTGAGAGATTGTCTTTAATTCAATGTGCACATGTAGGAATTAGTAATTAAAGACGAAAATGATAACAAGAATACATTTTTTTTAAATCTAAGAACTGTAGCAGAAATTTATTATAGCAAAACTTCTTGTATTAAAAGAGGCATTATTCAAGACAGTAAAAATTAATAAGTGAACTACACAGTCGAATAAATTTAATTTCACATAAAAAAAATTATTATTAAAATTTATAACTGAGTAGAGAAATTATCTTTAATTCAATGTGCAGACGCAAGAATTTCTAAATGAAGACGAAAGTGATAACAAGAATACATTTTTTAAAATCTTAGAACTGTAGCAGAAATTTATTATAGCAAAACATCTTGTATTAAAATAGGCATTATTGACTGAATTGAGAGATTGTCTTTAATTCAATGTGCAGACGCAGGAATTAGTAATTAAAGACGAAAATGATAACAAGAATACATTTTTTTTTAAATCTAAGAACTGTAGCAGAAATTTATTATAGCAAAACTTCTTGTATTAAAAGAGGCATTATTCAAGACAGTAAAAGTTAATAAGTGAACTACACAGTCGAATAAATTTAATTTAACATAAAAAATTATTATTAAAATTTTTAACTGAGTAGAGAGATTGTCTTTAATTCAATGTGCAGACGCAGGAATTCCTAAATGAAGACGAACATGATAACAAGAATACATTTCTTAAAATCTAAGAACTGTAGCAGAAATTTATTATAGTAAAACTGCTTGTATTAAAATAGACATTATTCTAGACAGTAAAAGTAAATAAGTGAACTATACAGTCGAATAAATTTAATTTCACATAAAAAATCATTATTAAAATTTATAACTGAGTAGAGAGATTGTCTTTAATTCAATGTACAGACGCAGGAATTCCTAAATGAAGACGAAAATGATAATAAGAATAAATTTTTTTAAATCTAAGAACTGTAGCAGAAATTTATTATAGCAAAACTTCTTGTATTAAAAGAGGCATTATTCAAGACAGTAAAAGCAAATAAGTGAACTACACAGTCGAATAAATTTAATTTCACATAAAAAAATCATTATTAAAATTTATAACTGAGTAGAGAGATTGTCTTTAATTCAATGTGCAGATGCAGGAATTCTTAAATGAAGACGAAAATGATAACAAGAATACATTTCTTAAAATCTAAGAACTGTAGCAGAAATTTATTATAGCAAAACTTCTTGTATTAAAATAGGCATTATTCAAGACACTAAAAGCAAATAAGTGAACTACACAGTCAAGTGGACAATTGAAATAATTGGAAAAACCAACGATTTATTATTTCTTTCCAGAGAGTTGTTGACAAAATTTGACAAAAGCGTTTTCTTTCACTCATAATTAAATTTTTAGTCATTTTTGAATATAATCATAAGTTAAGATATTTTTATTTTTATCCTGAACAAAACTCTGAATTTTTTCAATATGAGTTAAGCGTTTTATGACAGTTTTTAAACCCTTTTCCAATATTATTGCCATTTTTTCGTGTGCAATAGAATTTATTGCGATTAGTATGGTGAGAAAAATATTTTATGAACTATGAAAAAGTATGCTGTATATTTTATAAATTAAGTACTGACAAAACTTTATAAATATAAAAACATTTCATAGCTTTTCGTTGTTTCATTGAGTGATATAGATTTTAAATAATTTAGCATGAAAAACATAGCTTAAATACGAACAAGACAATCTGAAATGATCGAAGTTAACTCGCCTTTTCAAAGATAGCATGAGTAACTTCATCAACATTTGAAGCTGTTTTAAATTTAATCTCTTCTTTTTTCATTCATAAATTTCTATTCCAAGTAACAAGAAGAATTAACGAAACTTCTGAAGATTTTTATTGCAATTTGATTATTTAAATTTATCATTTAAATCAGGTTATAAGCATTTAATGTCAATTTATTCACAATAAAGCAAAACATATATTTTTTCCATGCTAATTTAGACGAAAAATTTGTCTTTTTTTTCTAGTTCAGAAGAAGTTAGACGACCTATATTCAAAAAATCGAAGATTTGGCTATTTTTGTTTATTTCGAATTGTACGAAAACATATAAAATTAAACTCTCTGGTCTTATATTGGATATTGAGCCTAGTAATTAAATTTATCGGTGGTACGTTGTGTCTTTGAGATGAACTTTCTTTTGAGTTGATCTTTGAATGAACTTGTTAGAGGAGCAAGAAAACAAATTCAAAGGGACCTAACGTGTCATTTTGAATCAAGAGTTATGGCAACTATGCACATGTACGTATGGTCGACAACATAAACCAAAATTTTCCGAACTTGATTTTCTCCATTTCTTAATTTGGAGAAAAAGATCAAATCAGACATTTAAAATTGAATGGAGGGAGTACAATATTCAAACTGTTTTCATGTTGAATAATATGTAATAAGAATTTTTATCTCCTCTACGAACATTTCTGGAATGCTTTTAACAAGCAGCAAAGAGATAATATTATCGTTATATAGGATGTTTACCTCTACATTTATACCGCAAAATTACTCTCGAACGAATCTCAAAACAATTCCGCAACAAATTTCGAATGTCAAATTTTGAATGATGTATGACCGCTTTACTAATGGCAGACATTACTTACGTAATTCCAGCTTTTCTGCATACAACAGTAACTTCTTTGTATTGCATAAGATATTCTTTTTAACTCGTAATGTGCTGTCTAGCCGACTTCTTTTTACATAACGGCTGTGTTTAATCTTTAAAAAAGTTCTATAACTCTTCTTCCTGTTGAAATTAGATGGATTATAATCGATTTATGATATAATGAAACTATAAATGAAAAAATTGAAAAGAGGAGACAGACAAAATTTTTTTATCTCCTCTATTACACAGTGCCATTAGTAAGAGGTTTTTCTTTGATTATATTTCCAGTGAACGTCAAGAGCGAAGTGTTAATAATCAAGAACAAAATAATAATGATAATTTTAAGCAAAATTTTTCTTTTTACATAACGGCTGTGTTTAATCTATAAATAAGTTCTATAACTCTCCTTCTTGTTGAAATTAGATTGATTATAATCGATTTATAATGTAATGAAACTGTAAATGAAAAAATTGAAAAGAGGAGACAGACAAAATTTTTTTATCTTCTCTATTACACAGTGCCATTAGTGCAGGTTTTTCATTGATTATATTTCCAGTGAACGTCAAGAACGAAGTGTTAATAATCAAGAACAAAATAATAATGATAATTTTAAGCAAACTCCTCTTTCACAGTAAGTCCGTGTTTTTAACATGTACAGCAGCAATTTAAAAAGTTTTTTAATGAAAGATATACTTTCTATCATTCAGATATTTACTTTAAAAATAATTTAGAGTAAATCTACTGAGAAATTTGAAGTTATGTAAAACTATTCCTTTGATTCTAAATTTCACAGATCTACGAGATTGTATAGTTCTTTATCTTTCAGTCAACATATTCACGAGTCATTCATTTTGAGGATTTATTTTATTTTTTAAAGTATTTTTATTATTAAAATAACTTTCATTATGAGTTATAAATATCTTTTATTTCCTGAAATTTGAATTTGAAAGAAATTTTCTCCTGTCGTAGGCTCACAAATTCAAAATAAATACAAATTACTTAATAATTATAAATACAATTTACTTATACAAATTACTTATTAAAAAAATCTTTACGCAGCATCTTAAAAAATGCGAGTTAATACTTAGGATAATTTTTAAAAAATATCCCAAAATATTAAAGAGTATTGCATGCATTTCGGTATTAATTGTAGCTAAAAAAGATTTATAATTATTTCCAATACGTCACGCTAAGAATTTGAAAGAAAACTCTTTAAAATTGTAATTATTCTTTAATATGAATTCTATTAGTTGTTTACAAAACATTTAGTTTATTTAAGTAAATTTTTTGTTAAAAAATGAAAACACTTCCATAAAAATATCTCAACATTAACGTTTTGGAATTCTTTGAATTTCCTATTATTCCCAAATTAACTCTTAGAATTAAGCGAAAAGTTCAACTACAATTAAAGGAATCAGATATGAAATATTCACGAAGATCAGAGAATCGAATGCATGGTTTCTATTATAGTTTCATGGCACTATAAATAGATGGACGACACTAAATTTTGAAATTTCTTAATAATAATAAAAGGAAATTTTACCATGTAGTAATAGTGAAACAATTAATTACGTTGTAATAAAGAGAAGTTTAATTATGTTATAATAATGAAATGGAATAAAACGAAATTAACATATAATCTTTTAAAGATGTTTGTAAAAATATTTATTATAGATTAATCATCTTTATAAAACTTGAAAGAACATTTTTTAAAAAATTTCTTCGTATACTTGGATGTTTTTAAATAGTTCTGTTGTTGAGACAACAATACTTTCCCGTGCATCTAAACGATTTTATTGACAGATAAAATCTACTTACAAGCATTCTGAAAACAATTTGTTTTAATTCAGCGCAAAGATCCCCCTTTTATTTATAGCATTAATCAAGAAGACGTAAACACTCATTCTGTCATCTACCCAAGTGAAATATTGCATATATTTTATTAGATCAAAAGTGGCATCTTTCTGATTCAATTACAAGAAGAGAAGATTTCCCACTAGATTCGGAGAACATATTTCTCCTGATCCGGACAAATAGCGCCATCTTGTTTCTTATTTTGAATTAAATGATAGGAGCTAAATTAAATGAAAAATAACTTTCAAATTTATTAAATATTTTATTTTCAGCATTTTTTTTCTTTTGAAGGACAAGAAATTCTTTTGACAGTTAAAGTGTATTTCCTCTTTTAGCTCTTTCTATATTGCTATTGACTTTAAAATATGTAGAAATTTATAGTAAAATTAATTAAATTTCGCTAAATTAATGAAAAGTTATTGTAGTACCAAAAATGACTTATCTTTAACGGAAACAATTCTTACGTCTGTATTCAAAAATACCTTTAAAATAATATATTCGAAATAATAATTTGATTAAAAATCATGTTAAAATTATTAAAAGAATTTCAGGTCAATGAATATAGTTTACTTTCAGATTAAATTGTACTCGATGTAGAAGTGAATAAAAATTTATTTAATGTGCCACTGTAAATTAATCAAAAGAGCCTCTATTAGATTCGAGCAATAATTTTTCCATATTTATTGTTCCCAAGATTTTTGATCATTATATAAAAAGAAACAGAACCTTTTACTGTAATTAATAGATAATTAAGAGCTATTCAAAGACATAAATTAATTAAAAGATTTTAAAAAGGTATTCGAAGATATTAATTTAGTTTAAAATAATCAAAGATCTATTCAAAAACATAAATTTAATTCATAATAACCTGTTATTTATTTAGCATTTGAGGGGAGTACATGAAAAAAATGTAAAGATAATTAAATGTAACGTAGTTTTTTTTAACATTTCGATCTGCAAAATTTCCAAACTTTGCGACTAAAAATTTTATCGATGATTTGACTAAAAAATATCGAATAAAAATTTGAGCTTCTTTTTCCAGAACAATGCGAATAAAACTTTGCTTTCTTTGACACTGGTGATGAATAGAGATAAAAAGCTATAAAACTAAATTGAAAGAATTTATATTCTCTTAAGCAGTTAGCTCTATAATTCTCTTACGGAATGGACTTCAACAAGTGGAAGCTATGCATAAAATTAATTTATTTAATCTCTGTTATTCTCAGTCATGCACTGAGCGAACGAAAAGGGAAAAATAATTGAAAGATTATAATTAAATTTCTTAATTTGAATTAATTAATTATAGAACTTAACTTGTTTAGTTAACATTTCTTTATTTAAAACTTTTCTTTTTCTAGTAAAATTATTCCATTAATAAAATTAAAATTTTTTCAAAATCAATATCAAGGAGGCAAACTATGCAAGTGAAGTAAATATGTATGGCAGTCCTATATAAAGTAATAATGCCTGAAGCAACAATATTTTATGATTAGTAATTAAGAAGTAGGGATTTGATATATAGTTTATAATTTTGGTTGTTTGCTCCAAGGTAAAAGAACTTTAAATGCTATTATTACATACGAAAAGAAATTAGCAATATTTACGAAACATGATTATGAGCAGTAATATAAATGCTTAATATCTAGTTAATTCATATGAAACAGAATGAATTTGCATTAATATATTTCGAAATAAAAGGAATCTCTATTAGCGTCTGAAAGACAGACTTAAATAAAGGAATACGAAACAGATCTTCAATTCACGAGCAAATGATGCTGTTTGAATATTTTTATACTATAGGTACATGACGCATCAAATTTTGATAATAATTATCTTTATGGTATTTTTATGGACGGAAACACTAAATATGCACAAACGCATGATTTTGTTTTAAATAAGATTAACGACACAATACTCGTACATACAAGTCATAAATTTGATTTAATGATTGAACTGTTAATTTCCTCATCCTAATCATACAAATACAAAACAGAGGATCCTAAATTAATTATGATTTATATTAATAATATTTTCATTGTTTCCTCTTTGAAATGATCTCTTTCATTACGCAGGAGCACTCTTCCAGGAACTGAGGAAACAATTGCAATAAAAAAGATGACCAATTATCTCAACCGATTAATCAGTTAATATATTTCTAGTAAACAAACCACAATTCTTGTCCCAGTGGAGTTAAACAGAAATAAGTTGGCGAAGTTCATTAGAAACAGTCATCCCATCTATTGCATTTTATTTTCTACATTTGCCTTATAACTATATGTTTACTGAAATAAATTTGCTTCTGATTGTTATAATATGGTAGTCATATATGATTAATATAGTATTAAAGAATCAAATAAGGTATAAATAATTAATGTTTTATCATCCCTCTTTCCTTTAGAGTGTTGTACTGTTCTCATTTTTTCTCTATTTAATTAATTTAGATTAAAATACAACCAAGTAGGTTTTCATAAGAGATTTCCAATGTATGTTATTTTGTAATCATAATTCCGAAGTTACCATGGTTATTTTCATAAACAATTCTGTTTTATAATTCTGAAGAAAAATAACTATGGAAAACTAGGAAAATTAATACAATGGATGGGTTACTTGAATTTTACGTTGCTTGTTTTCTGAGCGAATGTATGGAGTTGTGTATTAAAAGTGCTTAATATTCTAATGTATTAAATAGATGAAGAACGTTATTAATAAATTATTCTTTAAATTATACTAACAAAGACTTCTCTAAAGTCTTTGGAGGGGGGAGTGATATGCCGAGCGACGCTAGCAAACTAAATTATACTGGTAGGATTTATATTAGCGTTAGAGTAACGCCCCGTTTTGGAACTACATACGGGATATTTTGTGACGGAGTTCGTATTTTTGTCCCTTTGTCAGATGACGAAAGATGACACGTGAGCCAAAGACCCATCTCCAGATTTCCACACCACATTAAATTGATGACGTTTTAGCCGAACAGATTCTAGCCCAGATAGCAATCTTAGTTTGCAGCAATCTTGCTCTGCAAATCTGCAAGCTTGCAGCAAGTTTGACTCGGCAAGAGTGCAAGCTTGAAACAAGTTAACGCAAACAAGTTAGTGAAACTTGTCACAAGCTTGCCGCGTCGAACTCATTGCAAACTATAGCAAAAACAGAGTACGAAGACAACCTCGGATTCGAAACTGTCGTCTTAACCATTCAGCCAGCTAGACTCTGAGAGGAGAAGATAGATTGCTCTAATAGATCGTGAATCTATAAGATTTATTTTAAACTGTTTTCTTGATTTCATTAATTTTTTAAATTTTGTGTTGAGAATATGATTTGAAGTCAAAGAGAGAGAGAGAGAGAGAGCGATTTTCGCTAATAACTACGTTTTGCTAGTAGAATAAATTATGAAATTAGGGTTCGAAAGTACTTACTTTTAAAATGGGACAAAAAATGTAAGTTATTATTTTTCAACAAACATTGACTGTTTTTCAGGTTTAATTTTGTTTATGAACGTTAGAAAATCAACATTAAAAAAAAGCGATATAGTTTTCTTTAAAGTGCGAGTTCTATATTTAGTAAAAAGATAGTGAATTTTTCAAATTTTTTTATAAAAAATTTAGTTTTTTCACAAATTATCATTGATTTATTGAATTAATAAAAAGAAGGACGATATAGGAAATGGTATTAAAAATCGGATGTTTTTTAAAACAGAGACAAAGATTTACTGTAAGTGTGTTGTATCATCTTTGCAGGAAACTTGTTTTGCAATATCGTGGTGTGAAGTTTGACATAACAAGTTCACAGCAAACTTGTTTTGCAAGTGGGTTGGCCGATTATGCTTTGCTACTTTGCAGGAAGTTAGCTGCAAGGTTGCCACATCAAGTTTGTCAGGGCAAGCTAATATCAAGAAAAATCAAACTTGCTGCAAGTGCACATGCTATCTGGGAGGTGTACCAGATTAAACAGCAAATCTTTGGTCGAATCGAGTCTTGAACTTGGACCCACCCAGCTCACCAGCTCTCCTCGGCCCAATATATGTAGTAACTTCTAACTAAGCAAATTATATTAAAGTTGACATAAAACTTTGATAATTTTTTGCTGTTTTTTAGGTTCATAGGAAAAAGTAGTCATTAATAAAGGACACTGATAAATGAATTATTAAAAAAAACGGAAAAAAGTTTCAAATCGGTGAAATGCATTATTTGCGGTTTTTGCTTAATTACAAAAAAACATTTGTGGCTTCGTACTTTATCCGATTTTCGGCGCATCCACCTCCAAGTAGATAACCATTTCGAAGTTTGATCCTTCCTTGAAGAAGAGGCCATCATGTGCAAATTTATTGGCCCTGCCTTCCTCTGTAAGATGTGGATCTGCACTCGACAAAGTGCTCTCTCACTTGGCACCTCATAGCTCTAGCTCGGCCTCGGCTGAAATAGCCTTCTCTTTTT
>BGPR01010405.1:0-13400 GCA_013235015.1 Araneus ventricosus | reverse complement strand
TTTTAAAACTCGACATCAAAAACATTTGCATCGTGAAACTTTGCATCTGAACCTAAGTGTTTACTTCCAAACTAATATCCAGGCTACCTAGTCGCCTGGATATTAGTTTGGAGGATAATCGATCCTGGATATTCCATAATTCAAACCTTTTATAAAGCGTATTTTTCTGACCTTCATCCTCACAGCGTCAGCTTCCAGTCACCATCCCCCACCACCACATACACACCGAACTAACATCTCCGTTTTCATCAATTACTATTTTTAAAACTCGACATCAAAAACATTTGCATCGTGAAACTTTGCATCTGAACCTAAGAGTTTGGAGGATAATCCATCCTGGATATTCCATAATTCAAGCCTTTTATAAATGCGTATTTTTCTGACCTTCATCCCCACAGCGTCATCTTCCAGTCACCATGCCCCACCACCACATACATACCGAACTAACATTTCAGTTTCCATCAATTACTATTTTTAAAACTCGACATCAAAAACATTTGCATCGTGAAACTTGGTATCTGAACCTAAGTGTTTACCTCCAAACTAATATCCAGGCGACCTAGTCGAAGTAAAAGCGAATGAGACATCCTTCCCTCTCACAGATTTGTGCCGCCTCAACGATTTTCTCCCGATCTCAAATAATAGGCACGCATAAACGTCACAGTCCCCCCTCCCCCACAGTTATTTACCTTGCCCAACCCCCCTTCGAAGCCGTTTAGTGCAGTTACATATTACCCCCGATCGCACCTATCCGCCAGTTTCCGAATGGGAATTCCGAGTTCATGGGTGCAGCGGTACATCTGCGAATGAATGTTATTTCCTCATTTCCAGAGCTATAAATTCACATTTAAAGCAGATCCGCTCCCGGCGTGGATGAAGTTTAAGGGGATGGCCCCGTTATTTTAGAGGAGGGGGGCCCTTGCTACTTGGAGGAAGAGGGGCGGAAGGAACAACGCATATCTTTCGCGAAATCGGCCAATACATATGCGTGGAGCGGACTATTTATTCCCGTTCAAGGTTGTAAATATAGCGGGAAATGTTGCAAAATCGATGGTTTTGAATAGAGGAAGAATGCAGAGTTCATATGTTTTGTAGAGAAATTGGATAATTTCGTTAGTTTTGAAAAAATGTTCTGCTGGTGTTCGTGGATTGGAGACTTAGCGTTGTGGCATTTAATAAGAATTGATGAAGAGAGTTAAATAGGTACAAAATATTTGAGTATTTGAAAATAAGTTCCTCAAGTGTATTCCAATTAGCTTATCTCAGATATATATCAGTTACTGGACAAGATGGCTTCCGAATCCGGCAATCTTTTTGTCAGATTGGCTCTAGTTTTCGAGATAAAGTGAAAATTATATTTCATTAGTAATGTGTAAGCACCACCGAAATCTCATTGAAACTATCTCAATTATAAATCAATAATAAAATTGAATCAATGTAATAAATCAACTTAATCCTAAAGAGTAATCAATATATAAATCACAAGATAAATCTATGCAAAAATCACATAAAATCTATGTCAAATATAAGTTACAGAATACCATTCGAAACAATATTAATGAATGAAATAAAGAAATGAATTTCAATATAAATAGATGAATCATAATAGTACGGTAAAATTACTTGATGATGTTGCATTAAGCCCAATAAAATGAAAATTAAATAAGCTGGTTCAGTTACTTCATGGAAAAGTTTTATATGATTTCCTCTTACGTACAATGGAAGTTTCTCACTGGAGTCCTAGCAGTAATCTGCCACCATATGTGTGTCCTCCTTCCCTTGGTATCTTTGTTCCTTTGCTTTGATATCCTGGTAGCCGAAGTGTTTTTTCAAAGGTGTGTTAATTTTTGTTACTTTCTGTATTCTTGGCATACGTTCTGAACTAACAAATAGCAAGTTTTGGAGCTTATTTTTGCAAGTGTTACTCTAAACAAAGAAAATAAATAAATTTGATATTTTTTAGACCTAAATAACCTCTTCCTATGGATTCAACAAAAATGCAACATACTAACTGAACTTAATCGGCAAAATGACTGAAGTAAAATAAGAGTAGAATCCGGCCTGCGGACTTCATCAAGGGTCACCCCTCGGTGTGTATTTATTTTTCATTTGTTATTTTAACATGTAATATCTAATAGATGTTGTAGTTATCTTTTTTTTTATTTGACTTTTGCTATGGATATACATTAATCAGCTGTATTCGATCGACAAAATGATGTGTGAAGATTATGATGTTGATTAGGATCTAAAATTTGCATATTGAAGTAATTTCAAACATTGTTGACAACTTTTAAAGAAATCTGTGATAGGAAGTTATAGACCGATTTTGATGAAATAAAATTTATTACTCTTAAGATGTTGAATACTTAACAGCTAATGCTACAATAAAAAATTTAAAAGAAATTTTAAAAATTAATGAAAAAACAGCTTAATTTCTCCATTTTCTAGGACAATTAAGGCTCTCTCGAGTGGTAGATATTAATCAATTTAATTATTTTTTTATTCGTTTTATTTCTTACCAATTCGCAAAGTTTCCCTCTGTATAGTGACGCACACAAAAATTTTGACTTTGTTCGCCCCACCGTACTATAGATACGTTTGAAATGTTGACAATATACATTATCTCATAAACTAGAGCCAATTCGGCAAACGTAAAATTAGTTTTGAAAACAGCAACTTCAAGATACCCTAAAACCGCTAAAATTTCCTTGGGAAATGAAAAAAAAAATTTTTGTTCCCCAGTGTAATGGCTAAAAAATTCAACCTTGAGATTTTGTTGCGTTCCCACGTTTTAGATTTTCTGATTCTGAAAAAAAGTTTTAGGATTATATTTGCCGATTTCTCAGTCAGCGAACACGATAATTTAAAAACGCAAAGAAATAGAGGAATGAAATTTGGTTCGTGGTCTTGGCACTTAAATTGTAGATTTCTATCAAATTTTGGACGAAATCCCTTAGTGCCAAGTCTATCGGTAGGTCCATCCATGTTCATGCAAATTCCATCACTCAAAAAATGCACCCAGTTATATAAATGAAATTTAATATATAGTTTTATCATCATTCTTATATATTTTTGACAAATATTAAATTAAATCTGTCAAAGGGTTGGTTGCATATCTGTCTGTCTATTCGTGTTTATATAACTCAAACATGCAACAAACTCTATAAATATTATTCGGTATATGGTCTTGATATAAAAACTGTGGATTTATGTCGAATTTTAGATAAAACTGGTAACAAGGCAAGAGCTACAATATGTATACTCACACGTAACATCAAACGTGCCATATTGTTTAAGTATCGAAAAAGTCGAAGACGGAACACCACATTTTGTTTAAATACCAGATATAAACAGATATTTGATTCCAAATCTACACATTTATTTTTCAAAATCTAATCCGGAAAACTTGTAGCAAGGAGGAAGCATGAACAAGTATTCGACATTGGAAAATCTCAAATATTCTCCCAGAGACTGAGAGTTAAATGGATAAGTTGTATCGGTTGCTGTTATTTGCAACAGAATGGTGTGCCACTCTCCTATGCTGGATCATTTCCATTTGGTTCTCCCTATATTTTACAGAATATGCTTTTTATCGTTTAAAGAATCGTTTAAGTTACAAGTTTTAATGGTCTTAAAGGCCCCACTGAAATCTTTATTTACTCCTTGAACATCACTTGGATTGACACTTATATAAATAAAAATGCGCTTCTTATTTTAAATGGAAAACATGAATCGAATTTTATGTATAGAATTATAATGGCATTAAAATTTTTCTGTTTTCTAAGCAAGAATTTGTTCAGACTTTCTGATTTTCTTCTTAAAATTTGGGCCATAAGTTCCTACACAAGCTCTCCAAGTAGATTTTTCTTTGGAATAAAACAAAAACCATATTCAACTAAATAATATATTGAAAAATGATCGACCATTGATAAAATATTGAGGATTTTGAAGTTTTAATTTGGATAAAAGAACCTGAAGCTGGTTAACCAGCAACTTTTATTCAAGACAAGAAAGGAATACTAACGAAGTTGATGTTTAAAATAACCTACAATCTGCAAAACCAGATGAAATTTTCTAGATCCACATGTAAAAGCTGAATAAGGAGAGAACGAATTGCAAAGAAAGATATTTAAGATCCTTCCTCAGAAGGAGAAGACAAGGTAGAGAGTATCATAGAAATCAAGATCTTACAAAGAAAGCCAAAAAACAAAATAAACTCAGAGGTAATCGAATAAAACTAAAAGCAAACAAGGAATCTATTCTAGTCCATTTTTTCAAGCGCAAAGAACTTTATTCGAAATGGATTCAAAATAATAATAGGGAAATTTTTCTGTAAGAAACCAGCATTACGCCAAACATAGCTTCTCTTAGCCCGAAATTTCCCAAACAAAGACAAAGGAGATCTGTACACCAAAAAGCATATTTTCAGAAGAGGAAAACTCATACAACAAAACGCTAATAAGATTGATTAAAATTATCAGTCATCTGGCTATATTAAAATTAGCCTTCATAAATAAAAACTTACCATATGCCCATAGTTGAGAAAAAAAGAGAAAAAAAGTCTTCACACGAAATCACAAGCCCACGCTAACTTTCTTTTAAAAGGAGGAACTATTAAAGAAAACACTAGTCACATGGCACCATCTATATTCGAAGAAACAAAACAAAGAGGTAAAAACATGTTTTTTTTGTGGATTGGAACCAATTCAGACAAATTAAGAAAAAAAGCCCTTAGTTTCCTTCTATGCCTCAATGAATATGATTTTTTTTATTTTATTTTATTTAATTTATTTACTTTTTTAAATTTATATTCTATTTTCTTATTTTTTTAGATTGTATATTCCCAACTGCTTTCAAGGATAAGATCTTTAATGCCGTGAATATTAAAAGGGAAATGGTTGCCATTGATAGTCTTTAAAAACATTGGAAGCCATTAGAGAGTATCATGATTCCCGTGGTGTATAGCGGCTAAATATAGACTATATTAGGATAGAATTAATTTCACATCCTGTAAATATTGACTAATTTACTTAAATTGTATCATGTACTGTATGGATAAGTAAGTAAAACTCTTAAAAAGTGGATATACACGTAAGTTGATGAAAAAAGATTACAATGACGCTAAAAATTTATAAAGAAGCAGCTGGGCATAAAATTTAAATAGGATGCAAGAGGGATACCAACTCATCACTTTTTCACGTAATCGCCAAATCGATTTCGGCATTTATCAGACGGCAACTTTTTGTAACTTGTTCATTCCGACTTGGTAAAAATCATGTGCAATTGTGCCGAATTCTTCAACCTCGGTGGCTTGGTGGTAAGGGTTCAGCTTTGGGATTAGAGGATCGTTTAATCCGATTCTACAAAAGTTCTACCGTTCATGGGGGCCTGGAGACATTGTATCAGCCGTCTTGGTCCAAACATACTAGCGTTAAACATCCTAACGGAACTCAATAGAATGGGTTGTTGGTTCAGGTGTTGTTTTCTTCATCTCACCAAATTTCGAGGTTATGAGGTCGGTCTTCTAATAGTTCCTGAGTATCTTTCAAACGGTATGTTAATCTAGATAAATTGAAATGAACTGAAAGCTGCTGGATTGTGAAATTTTCGTTATTTTGAAACAAAGATAAGTATAAATCATAATCAAGGATAAATGATTAAGAAAGAAGGACTGAATAAATGTATAAAGAAATAAAAAGACATAGAAATATATAAACTATGCATAAAATCGTGAGAAAGTTCAAAAGTCTAAAATTCAGTAAATACATCTGGTAGAAAGTATTCGCAACAAGGATTAGAAATCATGACGTATTAAAATTTTTTGTCCTTAACACCTCTATTTTAAAATATTTAATACAAAAATTATTTATTTTTCAGAATAACTGTTATCCCATAACTTCTGTGGAAATACAGAACCAGATTTTAAAAATTTTTCCATCCAATAGGATATGGAGTTATTTTTTAGCTAAATTTTTAACAACAAAATTTCTAAAAGAAATCGGAATATACAAAATTAGATGCATCAAGCCTCCTAATCTTTAATACGAATTTTTTCTTTCACATATTTTTGCTAAGTTACAATTCTTAAAAACTACATACGAAATATATGGACACCCTTAATATCTATCCAATATAATTCCTTTAACTACCTATTTATACCGGGAAATTTAAATTTTAAATGCTTACCAACTTTAATTCTACTAAACGCCTGTGCATTTCTACCAAATATAATTCTAATCTTTCTTAATAATTTAATACTAGTAACATATATCGATTTGAATTCTAATTGATAATAATGAATTTAAATTTCAATTACTTATCAATTTTAATTCCATTAAGTTCCTATTAAAATTAGAGTAATTTTTATTATGTATCTATAAAATACTGAGCAAACGAGTTAAAAAACAAGAATGAAAAAAGGAATATTTAAACTGTTACGAAAAAGACAGAAATAGAATTTAAAACGACGAACAGATAAATAATTTAAACGTTAACTTTTATAATCTTTTTACAATAACCTTTTGCCAAACATTTTAAAAGACCGAAACTGAAACTTACAGATAATTATTCAATTTATGCTCTTTTCTGAAAAAGTAAAGTGGCCAATTTAAACAGAAACAACTCTCAATATCTTCATCATTTTCTCGAAATGACGATCACACTAGAAAAATTCAACTGCAAACAAAATCCATAAATACGCTTTCTGTAAAACTTCCAAACCAAATAAATGGAGTTCTTTCAATTTCTAGCAATTGTGAAGAAGAATTTTTATTTCGGAAGAATAACGCCTGGCATTCCTCCAGATAATTGTTTAGTAAAAGTTTGCGAGGCAAAATAAACAGTCGGTGTGTGTGCGCATGATTTTTTTTCATCCTTTCTCCAGAAGCAACCTTAAACATATTCTTGCACGCACGTATTCCTGAACGAGTAAAAATTTCCACGCTAATGCGTTTTGGTACACAATCAGGAGGTAAATGTGTTTGGAAATTTGTTCAAGTAAGCAAATTGGATAATGAACGATCAGGTCAAGAGGTACATCTTTTTCTATTCTTTTCTGCAAGCGGAAACTCATTAAGTTGGCTTCGGTGTTCGTTTAGAGAAGGGGGTGAGTGCGCAAAGGGGAAGCAAAAGCAGTGCGGTTTTGCATATTAAACATTGATTAATGCCCTCTTTATCGGAGGCGTCTAGTAATTAAGCAATATACGAGCCTAATTAAAGCCTCGTTAACGCCGCTCGGCCTTTTGTCTCGACCATTTATCTGTCAAGGGGGTGAGGGAAGGAAGCGGGTTTGGATCTTATTGATTTAGCAAAGCCGTGGGAGGGGAGGGCAAGGCTCACTTTCCTTCTGAAATATATTTATTTCCTGTGAGATGGGGACCCAGTGAGAGTCGCATTTAAAGAAAAGAATTAGAGACTGTTTGTAATTAAAATGAATGTCGTTGTTTATTGCTGGTCGTTATTGGGAGTGATTTCGTGTCGGAATGCAATATGCAAATGGCTTTTGCTGCTGTAATGGGCTTTCGGAATGGTCGGAGGGTCGAATATAATATTTGAACTTTATTTCATTGTACGAAAACTGAGATCGACATCAAGAGAGTGTGCTTGTTCCTCTCAATAAGAAGATGCGTTTTCTTATAATTGGAATTCATTAATTGGTTACCACTTCAAAGAAATATATTGGTGAATAATTAATTTTCTCAGATTACTATTTTCTTATGTTTTCTTTTTTTACATTCTCGTATACGAAGTATACAAAGAGAAAGTAATGTAATCGCCAAACAATTCGAACTCGAGATTTTGACGAATCTCCACGTTTTAGATCTCCCTGAGTCCGAAAAACACAATTTCGGAATTACGTCTGTCTGTCTGTGCCTCTGTCTGTCTGCGTTTCTGTCTATGAACACGATCACTATCAGAGATATAGGGATGAAATTTGGCATGTGATCTTTACACATAATTTGAAGGTTTCTGTCAAAATTTGGACAAAATCCGTCTACGGTAAGTCAGTCTGTCTGTGCACGTTCATGTGATACTATAACTCAAGAACTTGAATAGCCAGATGCATAAAATTTGGTGCACAGTTTTATAATCATGACTGTAAGGTCCGTATAAAGGTTTGGGTCAAATCCGTCAAAGGGTTCATTGTCTGTCGGTCTGTATAATCGGAAACTTGTGAACACAATAACTCTTTAAGATAATGATTTAGATATATGAAATTTGGTATGAGGCTTTCTAACCGTAATTGCAGATTCGTGTCTAATTTCTGTTTCAATCCATTAAAGAAAAGGTGTTCAAATTACATATTTGGTTCAAAATGCACATTGCGACTGTGTGTTGGCGAGCGTTTCGCTTATTTTACTCAAGTTAGTGTGGTTGGCTTTTGAACTTGGCGGTCGACGAAGGAAATTGTAGCGAGCGGCAAACACGCGCTTCGGAAATTACGGCAACCCCCTGAAACGAAACTTCGTTCTGGCATTCTCCAGATGGACTGTGATGTCTATAGTAAGATTTCGTACTCATAAACGTTAAATAACGTTGTGGTATCTCAGCGCGTGTAAAAATTGCGAACATACGCAATTTTTTTTGAAAAATATTAAGTTTTAGGGAATTCATAAATTTTATACGTTTTATTGTAAATCACCCTTCATAATTTTTTTCTCAAAATAACCAGACGTTGGGTAAAAACCACCAAAATATTTACCTACCCACTGGGTATTGACCCACCCCACATTACGGGTCGTATGCAAGAAAGTTTCGGGGAGGCCACTCCCTCTGGTTTCTACTCTTGACCAGAAGACAGTTTTTCAAAAAATCACATTGCTTGACTCATTGGCTGTTCGTAAAAATCGAATAATTGTAAAATAGAGACACTTAAAGTTCTTTTCACTCCTTCACTTTTTGGGCAAAAAGAAAGTTCACGAACCCACAACCTTTTGAAATTTCTTTTCTCAAGTTCACCTATTTGTAGGAAAAAATTAGAAATAAATCAAACCTAATCATAAATAAAAAGAAATGCAATTGAAGTGTAGCTATTCGACATACATATTTTGAGAAAATACTTTTAAAAATAAAATTGTTTATCCAATTAGTTGTGATTACTAGCAGCAGAAAAAGGAGAAAATCTTGTATAGTCAAAGAGATTCTCGAAAGCACCTTGAGGTTGATCGGTCATTTCGATGCTACGAGGGTTAAGTTATTAAGTAAGTCACAAAAGATAAGAAAAAAATAATTTACCGTGATAATCGCTTGGAAACAATTTTATTTTTCAACATAATCTCCCATTAATTAAAACATCCCCTTGCACCTATCCCATCGTTTTATCAGCGCCCCAATTCCAGCTGCATAAAATTCTTTGGGTTGCTGTTTCATCCACTTCGTGTTGGACGTCATCATCATCTGCAAAGTGTTTGCAGATGTTGTTTTAGTGGACCAGACAGTTGAAAAGTATGTTTGGGGCTAAGTCTGGGCTGTAAGGGGGATGCTGTAGCACTGACCAACCAGGCTTCCAGTGAAACAACATCTTGGAGGCAAACACTTTGCAGATGATGACGACGTTCAACACGAAGTGGATGAAACAACAACCCTAATAATTTTATGCAGCTGGAATTGGGGCGCTGATAAAAAGATGGGAAAGTGCAAGGGGAGGCTTTAAGTAATGGGAGATAATGTTGAAAAATAAACTTATTTCCAAGTGATTATCATGGTAAATTATTTTTTTTCTTATCTTTTGTGTCTTACTTAATGACTTATCCACGTACAAAGCAATAAAGTAGGTAACGATGAAGATTTTCGTCTTTTGGGAGTTAATATTATCGTGCCATTAGCTTACATGATGAATTCGTGAGTTTATTTCGCAGGTTCATTTTTCATAACGGATACATTCCTTCTGGTCCCCCTTCAAAATAGCCCAAAATTTAAGAGCCTGACAAAACAACCTCGACAAAATAGCCCGAGCTGAAATAAACTCGACTATACAGCCCGAACAAAATATCCCAAGACAAAACAGCCCTAACAAAATAACACAAATTCAAATACTGAATGACATTAAAAACCATTATTTTTACGGAGCTGTTTTGGAAAGGGTTATGTTGTCTTGGGCTATTTTGTCGGAGCTCTTATGGCTTAGGCTCTTTTGACGGGTTACGATACCTTTTAGATTACTGGAATTCCGTATGTGTTATCTACCAACATGTTTCTGAAGCATGGATAGCGAACTAGAGGGTGAATATAGAAAACTACCGAAGCTTTGAGAAATTCTATAACTGTTACATTTGCTGTAGATTTATTTCATATTAGTACACAAAGTATACGCGATATACTGTTTCTATTTAAATTATTTCATGATATAGTTATCATTTGTATTTAATAACGTTTCTATTTTGTGTTGTTTCTATCATTTAACAAATTTTTCAGCTATATTTACAGTAAGGCTAAGAATATCTTAATTCAATATTATAAGGATAGACAGTGAAAAAAACTTTGAGGAATCTCGTGTTGTTTAATATTGTAAAATCCTATCAACAGACAGAATTTTGAATAAAAGGTGCAGAAACACTGTATATTATGTTAGCAACATATGCAGTGGTGGCCAAAATAGTGGAAACCTTTTGAAATTTGCACATCTTTTCGAATATCTCCCGAAAGGCTAAATGGATTTATCTTGAACTTCGACCATATAAAGAATAGGTTTAAGTACACAATTTATTTTGAAGATTCGGCCACGAGGACACTTCGGAACATGGACCCTTGTCATTTAGCTTCTCTTAGAGTGTACCAAAATTCATCTCACTGCAATGCCGATATCAGCACGAATATAAACGGTATTTGACTGGAATTTTTATATAAGTTGCCCTATATATTTGGATCTGAAGTTGTGAAAGAAAAATTGCGTTACTTTTCGAGCATGCGCAGTAAAAAATTATTTACTACAAATACTCCTATTTCGAAGAATTTACTTCAAATTTTTATACAATGCTTTGTTAATATATTTGCATATATTCTGTAATTTCGTGTAAAACTCTGCATGTTATAAGAAAAAAACATGTTGGAAAATATTGAATTTTTGAAGAAAGCTTTTATATCTCCCAGAATATAAAATTTATTTCTACGAAAATGCATGTAAGTAATGTGCATATTAAACATAATCATTAAAAAAAGTTGCAAATCATTATCAGCTTTCTGTGAAGCGGGCTGGGCCAAAATCTTTTTGTCTTCATCAATTTCTCGTCGGCCCCCTGAATGCTCTGGTGACCGAATATTCATTGCAAACTGTGTGTTTAAGCCTATTCTTTACGTGGTCGAAGTTCAAGGAAAATTCATTGAGCCTTTTGGGCAATATTGGAAAAAATGTGCAAATTTCAAAACCTTTACACTATTTTGGCCACCACTGTACAAATAATATAGAAAAAAAAATCGGATGAAAAAAAACTAGAAGCAATAAATGCACATTTTATATCAAATTATAAAGAAATACAACGAATATGTATTCCGATGTTTGGTTTTACGGGCTTAAAACAGAAAATTTTTAAGGTTCTCATGAGCTTTAAGCCGGAAAGTATAATATGCAGTAAATATGAAGCTCCTGGAAATTATTTTTGAAATCTTAAAGATAAAGATAATATTTATACTATAATCATTTAAGCCAATAAAAAATGAAAAGAAAGAAAATATGTTACATATGTCACTTAAAATATTGTTTCTTCAGAGTATAAATCATATTTTTGTATAAATTTGTAAAATCCCTCTTTTGGTATGTATAATTTAAAACAGCCTATATATTTCATCTATATATTAGTTGCTCATGCTATTGGCTTTAAAAATAACCATTATTATTAATTATTATTTTCCATTTAAATGACTTTCTTTGATTCTATTCCCAAGAATCGTTCCATTCAAAGCAAATAAAAATATATCTTCAAAATCTAAAAATGACTATTAATTAGTTCCTGTGAATATTTTAAAAGCATTTTCTTCTAAAGTATTTTTCACTTTGAATAAATTTTCCAAGGAATTTACTTTTCTTTAAAAAATGACTATAGAACCAACATAATTTCAATATTGAAGATAATTATGGTTAGAGATAAGGTTATAAATTTTGAAATTTAATTAAATCTTTCATTACTTATAAAAAGATACAAGAGGTCAAAACAAATAACGGAACAGAAATAATGAGAGTTCATTAAACGAAAATTGAAACTTCCATGAAAAGCATAATTGAAAATATTATAAAGGTGTTATTAATTCATTCGATGAACAATAACTTGCAGGGGATTAAATTAAAAGACCTTTAGTACACGAAATTAGACATAAAAATAAATTACTTATCAAAACTATCATCAAGACACCAAACGCATTTATTGATCATTTTATGCTATCCGTAGGAAAGAAATTCTACAATATGAAAAAGCTAAAAGAATATTTGCATAGAGTCTATTAGGTGATCCGAAAAAGGAGGGAAGAAAAAAAGTCTATCTAATGGCAGCCACATTTGTAAAAAAATAATAATAAAAAAGAGGAGGAGAAGAAGGTAAAAAAAACTCCATTATCAAAGTCTCTACATTTAATAAGACAGTGAAAAGAAGAAAAATCTTCAAACGGTAGCAATATAAATAATAAAAAAAGTAGAAGCGAAAAGTGTTAAAAAAAGGAAGAGAAAACGAATAAAAAAACTTTTTCTCATAATGCTAGAAAAAAATCAAGTAAATTAAGCTCCACCCCTTTCAACCTCTTAAACTGTCCATCACAGAAATCGGCTCCTCCCAGGAGAGAGCGTATCACGTGACGTTTTCCCCACCCACAAACGAAGCAGAAAAAAAAACGAATGAGCAAAAACAGAGAGATAAAAAAAAATGAAGCCGAGGGAGCTCCTGGGATGAGAAGGAACGAGGGAGAGAAAGAGAGAAAAGAGAGAAGAGAGAGAGTGAGAGAAATTCAGAAAGAGAAAACTATTTATTTCTGTAGTCCCTACTCCGTTGGGAGAGCGGAGAAGAAATCGACCATTGATTCACTAACCACAGTTACTGAGTGGGGTGTGGGGGGTTATACACGGGAGGTACTGACGGGAGGGGGATACACCAAAGGAGAGTGTATCTTTCTGATATCTGCACCAAAGACGGCAATATTGATTCCATGGCTTGGCGAGCGCGGTTGAATGGAAGTAGGGGGAGGGGGCAGAGAGAATAAGTCTATACTCGAGATTTCGCTTCAGTACCTTGAGAGAGGAGAAAAATGTTCTCCAAGTATGGTTTGGTAGGAAAAGAATATTTTCATGCTGGAATATCGGGATTTTTTCTCCTATATCTCTCCTACATTTTTTTCTCATCTATCTATAAAGAAGTTTTCTATTGAAAGGAAATGAATTTGCTTCCCACAAAGTAGGAGTAGACAACTAATAGATCGAG
>BGPR01010404.1:0-52633 GCA_013235015.1 Araneus ventricosus | reverse complement strand
CATAATATGCTTCGACTAGGGCATAGAAATGTATAAATCCGGCCGTGGTTAACTCTTACGTACAAGGAAGAAATAGACAAGGTGAGTTTTAATTAGCCTACAACTCTGAAATGAAATAACTTTTGAGTCGTTGAAGATAGTTTAAATTCTTCTAGCACGATCTTTTTTTATTGAAAAGAACGTGAAAAAGAAATTTATTGGATAAGTTTTCAAAGCAGGAATTTCGAGGTAACACAACAACGTAACTAAGTCCAAAAGTTGTCAGATATAAATTCATGTTTTGCTTTGATGATTGAAAATGAGTCAGTTGTGGCATTTTTGAGGTTAATAAGGTTACTTATTAATGTTATAATTACTCTTTCTTATATACCACATTAAATTAAAACTCATCCTGTAAATGGTCAACTTTATTCAACAAATTAAAATTTATTTTGCTTCTATAAATTCAGAAAACTATCAAATCAAAGAAATTTTCAATCTCTTTATGTGCGTTTATCTAAATCATTACAGTTCGAAAAGGCATTAAATTTTGATTACTTGTATTATTGAACTTTATAAATGGATATTATTGAAAACAAACACATTTAGAAGACGAAACTGGATGAGAATTTATATACATAAAAGATTCCGACTAAAATGTTCCCTCCTCTGACCATAATTCCAAATTATACTTCGTCCATTCACATTTAGACCATGGAATAACTGTAAATTGAGACATTAAACTAGAAAAACTAATCAATTTTGAACTGAAATATTTGCAAGAAACATATTTGTCCTGAAATTCATTCGCAGAACTCAATATCTGTATTCATACAGAACTTTTCTTGTCGATGTTTCGTGGGAGAAAATTGTTGAAAGTAAAATGTTTTGGAAAATCAAATTTAGTTGAAGCGTAAACTCGGAAAAAATTCGGAACCAAAGGTAAAAAAAATAAATATAAAAGGCATTTCATTCAATTAAAATGACTTGATTTTTTCAGCAATTAATTTTTAACTTGCAGTGTGGCTTAGATAAAATAAAGGTTTGCAAGACTTTTGCTTCGATAAAATAATGAAGCACTAACAAATTAATTTCGTCAATCAAATTTAAAACCAATTTTTCAGACAAAATTCCTATCAAAAGCAATAAAAAAAATTCTATATTTTTCAGTAATTCATTCCTTATCGAAACTATCGTTGTACGAACCAGCGTTTCGATATTTCTATAAAATGATTCACCCACCGCTTTGTTGTTGGAAACACTTAGTAATCAATATAATTCAGCAAGCAGTCATAAATTTTAAGAATTATTTGAATTTTTCACATCTAGGTTCGATATTTTATAGTCTGCAGCGGTCACACAATACTGTTCTAACCCCAAGGCTTGAAAAATAAAATACCCTACATTATATGCTAGACTTTATTTTTAGAAATTGTTTCTTAGTTTTTCCCCCGTTTGTTTTATGACTATCGCTTTCAATTGATATATTACTTGCACTTCGACTTTTTCCAAAAGCCGAAATTCATTTTCAAACTAGTTTACCATTGATAATCTCGCTTAAAAAACATGCATTTTTTCCTTGTCGTTACCCTCTTAACATCCGAATTCCAAAATATCATTACAATCAATTATCATTACAATATCATTACAACTGTGGTATGTATACTCAAAGCATTTCTTAAAGAGAACATTTATTCTTTTCTCTGTACAGCTTGCTCTCAACACATATACTTTTCTAATTGTAAAAGAACAGTTTTATGCTGTTTCTTCGTTGATTGCTTAATGAATTAGAATTGCTTATGGCATTACTATGGATGAGTACATACTTACACTTGTTTACGCTTGATTAGTCTTTAAGATATTTGTTATTTTATCAGTTTTTTGTAAAAATTTTTCTTTTATCATTGCAGTTTAATGGAATTAATTCACGTAACTTAAAAGTCGCATGACAAATATAGCTGCGCATGTCGTCTAATATCTTTTGTCTTACTATGTGCTCTCGCATTATATCCTGTTTCCTTCTACAAAACATGGGAGGATTAAACTGTCGCGGTACATTTGACATGTTTCACGCAAGCATCGATTACGATAAAATGACATCCATAACGATAAAATGAAATTATTAAATGCTTTATTTATAATACTTGCAGTAAAAATTTTCTATAAAGATATATCCCCAGTAGAAATCATAATTATCTTCAGATGAATAATTACAGAACTTTTCACTGCCTAATAAAAAAAGAACATCTTAATGTTAAACACGCAAGCAAAATTTTCTTTGTAATGCATGTTTAACTTGGTTCTCGCGTGTTACTCGTGTCTTATGTATTCTTCTATTACTCTGATACTTGGCGAGTTATCTCGTAGCAGCCTCATGCATTTTCATTTCAGGATATGTTTCAGCAGGAAACAGCACTCAAAAGCCTATTCCATTTGCAATCTATTTTAATCCAGGGAATGAAGTGAAATTTGATTGAAAGCATTATATATTTAAAATTATAAAGAAAAATGAAATAAGATTCAAAGAATAGTGGAGATTAGGAATTAACTTTAAACTTACCGACGCTTACCGAAACCGGTCAAAGTAACCAAACCGGTTTTGAGATAAAAAATTTATTTTTCCTGATTTAATATATATATATATATAATATGAATTTTATGAAATTTGAATATCCTGAATACTCATGTATACTTATAAGTTAAATACATAATTTAAATTACATTTTGACGATTACTATTCGATGATTCAACTTTCAAGAATATCAATTTGTGGAAAACCCTTCATCATTTCGCTTCTCTTAGATTGTACAGAAATTCACCATGTTGCAATGCCGATATCTTTCTGAATACTAATGGTATTGAACTGGAATTTTTATATAAGTTGCCCTATATATCTGGCTTTGAAACTGTGAAAGAAAATATAATGTTAAGAATCGCGCATGCGCAGTAAAACATTTAGTGCAAATACTCATATTTCCTGTAATATTAAAATTTTTACACAATGCTTCTCTAACATATTGTCACTTTTTCTATAAGTTTCGTAAAATTTAATGAAAAACTCTGCATGTTATAAGCAAAAAACATGCGGGAAAAATTGGGATTTTTTAAGGAAACCTTTATATCCTCCCGAAAATTTTTGCTGTGTTCACGAAAATGCATGTAAATATTATTCATATCAAACATAACCATTGATTAAAGTTACATCTCGTTATCGGCTTTCTGTGAAACCGGATGGGTCAAATTCCATTTTCGCCTTCATACCTTCTGGCGGCCCCCCTAATTGCCCTCGTGACCGAATCTTCACTGTAAATGTGAGTTCCGACGATAGTATGTCCCACTATTCTCAGAAACTGATTGCGAACTATAGTATCCATATTAACTCCAAATTTGTAGCAACTTCAAAATTGTGCATTATTTTTGGATACCAGTGTATATATATATATATATATATATATATATATATAAAGTATAAATCGTAAAAATGAAAAACGCAATTAAAGCACAATAACGTTTCAGTGTTTTAGGGCTTACGGCGTAACTGATTGTAAGAAAATGTCCAACTTCTTATATTTTAGCAATCCACAATAACTTCATCCCCTGAAGAAACGTTATTGTGCTTTAATTGCGTTTTTTAGTTTGCTATTTATACTCTTTCATTCTACGCTTTATACTCTATCTACCACAGCGATTTTGGAATTGCAGCTTTTAGCGCATTCATTGCGTATGTGATATATATATCTTTCCATCTGATACTATTCGCATTTTTATGTTTACTCGGATATACTTTCAATTCGATTTTTCGTATCTTTTCGAATTTGATATGAAAGTTTGTTATTTTATTATTGTTTTTCTATTATGTTTTGCTTCTTTTATATATAGGGCTGTCCATAAATGAAGTCGCACTTTTTTCACTATTCTTGACCCCCCAAAGGGGTCACACTTCACCATACCCCCTCCCCCTTGTCACATGTCACGCTATGTTACATAAACATATACTTGCAGTTGAGAAACAAAGCACTACGTTATAGATCATATTTCAAATTTTATTTTTAAACTTGAACTATGTGTTTTAATGACATTTGGAGCATAACAATAATAATGATTATATGTGTACTTATTTTCTATGAAATAAGATTAAGATTTGCAACAAAAATCCTAATTAATATATAATAGTAATAAAATATTAATATAAAAGAGCAATTGAAGACAGTAGTATTTTGGAATTTGATATATTTTGCTTTAAATCTTATCTATACTTTATGAACACAAAATACTCTTAAACAGATTGAATTAAAAAAAAAAAAACGCCTCAATAAGATTAACCTGTTTGTGACACTACCAGTTCAACCACTCACCCAGGTGGGGCGAAGTATCTTCTGTTGGACATTTTAAGGGTGTGACGAGGTTTTCTTCCAATGGTGAAGAATATCTGCTGCTACCATATTCTCAGAACCTACCCTGAATGCCTTTTTCAAAAAGAAAGGAATATAAGGGGAAAAAATCACATGAAAGTTGTTTTAGCCCCGATTAAAAAATACACTCAAATTCTGGTAATTTCAAAATAACTTCAAAATTTAATCTGCTGATTTTAAATGTTTTTATTTTAACCAAAATGCGTGATGTTACACTTCTTGTTACCCCTTCCCCCCCTTGGCACAAACGGGCCCAATTTGGAGAACCCCCCCCCCCCTTCCAAGCATGACATCATTTGTGGACGGCCCCAAATATATATATATTAGTTTTAGTAAGGAAATATTCAACGAAGTAACTTTAATGCAATAATTCAATAAAAATTTATTTTGTCGATTTCTGTAAAGATATCGTCTTCACATACAGACAAAGATAGTTTCGCGTGTTTTTGCCGATGTTGACGACGTCATCTAGCCATGGTTGAAATTTACGAAATCCGTCCCAGCGTTTCAGGTTCAAAACACGATTCTACCCAAGATCTGCCGTTTATGTGGGCCTGGTGCACAGGCCCACATAAAATTTGGAGAGAGGCCGCCTTTGTCATCTGGCCACGGTACAAAATTACGATATCCGTACCAAAATAGCCTTCGTGTTGTTTCAAAATGGGAAGTTAATGTGACTAGAAGGCTAGAAGAATGAAAGCCCATGTTGGCGAAGACGGATCAATCAAGCCTAAAACATTATCATGCTACGATGTTTCAGAATAGAGATTCCAATTTGAATTATCGTCTGTACAGACAGATATTTGTGGAATATGCTTCCGATAGCCTTATAAGGCAATTTTTCCTCCTTTTGAAAATGATCTGTCAAAGGAAACAATAGTCTACTACACGTCTTTATCGGAATAAACAAAAGAAAATTAATTATGAAAAATTAATTTTTATATACTTAATATAAAAAGTCGGGCGAGAAAAAGCATTTATATTGTGTAGGATTTTCTTATCAAAAGTCTACAACCGGTCGTCGTAAAATAAGCAGTGCCGGAACGCTATAGCCTGGGTGACAAAAATCGTACTGTTTTCGGAACGTTTTCTCAATTTTTTCTTATTTATTTCTCTTGTAAACCATCGGGAGTAGTCTCCCCAAACCTTTCTCGTATCAGTCTTAACGTGGGTGGGGGGAAATTACACAGAGCGGCAGTAACACGGACGATTCCCTGACGCAGGTGGAGAAAAAATAAGGCAAATGGCATAAAACGTGTTTCCTTTGGCGAGCGCCAAGTTGAAAGGCGGATTCTCTCCAATAAGCAAATGGCTTTGCATAAGGTAAAGAAAATCGTTATGCGATTTGAACGCCTTTTTTTCAGCCGGTTGAAACCAAAATTGGGCACATATCTACAATTAAGATATGTCAATTTTTATTTATCTATGTAAGAGGGTTAAGGAATTTTCGTGTTCACAAGTTTGCGATTATACAGACCGACTCTTACAGTCAACCCTTTGACGGCTTTAGTCCAAAATTTGATACGGACCTACATTTCTGATGATAAAACTGTGTACCAAATTTTATCGATCTAGCTATTTAAGTTTTTGAGTTATCGTGCTCATCTGAACACGATAACTGTAAGTCTGTCCATGTTCATCTGAACACGGACAGACAGATATCCCGTGGACGGATTTTGTCCAACATTTGATATAAACCTACAAGTTATGTGTAAAGATCACATACCAAATTCCATTCCTCTAGCTTTAATAGTTTTCGAGTTATCGTGTTCACAGACAGACATAATTCCAAAATTGTATTTTTCTGACTGAGGAAGTCTAAAACGTGGAGATTCGTCAAAATCTCGAGTTCGAATTTTTTGACGATTACAATACTTTCTCTTTGTATACTTCATACATGAGGAAGGAAAAAAGTTGTGCCGGAACGCCGTTCCGTTGCGTTCCATCTCCACTACACCTCTGATGTGGGGGAAAGTGGGGTAAAACTGGTTACCTAAGGTTTCAAGGCCTGTTGAAGCTAAACTATTCGACATACTGCTTGTCAAATTTTACTAAAATTTTCGTTATTTATCAGAGTACAATATATCTTTCAGGAAAAGTGATACTTTTACTAACTTTTTTACTAATGATTTTTTTGTAGAAAAGGTCAAAGTACCCGGTTTTACCCCACTCTCCCCTACACCTAATTTAAAGTCCCCAAAAATGATGCAAAGCGACAGATATTCCTTCCCTTCCCCTTCTTGCTTTTACTTCATCTCTGTGAAGGATGGAGGCGTGTGTATCCATTTAAATAATCTGCATACATTTGATGCCTCAACACTTCAAAGAAGTTTAAAGAGTACAGATCTAAAGTCATCTTCTGTCAGTTGGCGTTTAAATTGGGCTCAAACGTCTACAGTAAATATATGCGGAAGTAATGTGTTCGGCGTAGGCTTACTTAGAGAGAGGCACTATAAATAAAATCTGAATATTACTTCCCGTTCATTTTTTGTTGTTGTTGTTGTTACTGTTCTTTCGAATTTAGTTTCTGTTTCCTGTTTTCGAAAGAAAGACCAACAGTCATTAACCTCCATTTCGATTTTGGACAACATGAATTTTGAATTGTGGATAGTTGATGGGATACATGCAATAATATCCCGAAGTTGTGCGATAGGTGGGAGCAACGGAAAGCGCGAAACTTCGCGTCTATTTGAATGTCTCTTCAACCTCCATTTGGATGTCTAATTTTCCATGTAAATATACGAATTTCATTTAATTAGAAGTTAGGGAAACAGTTGTTTGGAAGAAAAGTATGTAATAATTAAATAAATAGAAGTAATAGAAATAGATAATAAATAGTAATAGAAATATAGAAAATAATACATCGAAATAATAAAAGTATGTAAAGAATTTCGTTTTCATGCATATCAATACAAAATAGTATGTATTAAAATAAAATTGTAATACGTAACGGGTTATCTCGATGTTGATGCCTTCAAAAAATCGAACAAACTCCTATGACGTCTCAACGAATTTTTCCCCCTAAAGTCAAATTTCTTCATAGCAAGATATTTTTTTTTCTTCCTTGCCTTGTAACTAGGATATGAACCTCATTAGATTCTATTATCTCCAAAATTTATAAATCTTTTTTTTCAACTGAGCCGAAACCTTTTGTCAAGTTTGCAACTGTCATTTGCTTTTCAGGTGACTCTGGAGTAGCGATAGGGTGGCGAAATTGTGGGGGAAGCGCAAAAAAAAAATTTAGAGACGTCTAAAAGCACAGTATATAATAGGGGGTAGACAACAACATTTAAAAATTTAGCTGCAAAATTAGATATCTTTCTTGGACACTATTGATGTTTCTTAACCCCTTCGGATCTGGTATCGGTATACTGGACATCAACTTTGAACTGCTCCTATCAATTCAATAATTGATGAAACTACATGCTGTTTTTTTTTTATTCTCCACTTTCTTATTATTGTAATCTTTGCAAGAATTTTTTTTGGGGGGGAGGGGATGAAATCATCTCATTTTTTTTTTAGTTTTTCCAAAACAACTCAAGAAAATCATCGTTCTTCACAAAATGAAGCTCGGTGGTGAGTTTTCTTTTTCAAGTAATTTCTTGTTTTTAATCCTTTCTTTAGATTTAAAAGGGCTTCTGCATTATTTCATTATCCTTTGACAACCATTTAAAGTGAAATTTGTGTGATTGTTCGTCTTTTTTCAATTGAAATATTCGGTATTGTCCGTATGCCGGACATGGTATAACTTTCTTAATTTTTTACCTACAGGCTTGAAATTTCATTTTGGAGATACCCTTTGCACCCAAAGGAAAAAAAAGTCTATCTCCATTATTTCTTAATTCTGACTGTTTCTTAATTGAAAGTTTTTAAGCACCTAAAATGAAATAAAAAGTTAATTCTTCCCTCAAAACGTGTGTGGGGGGGTCGCCGATCCCTCGGCTCGCCGCCTCTGTGGGTCTGTCTACTTCTGTAGTAGGGATTCGTAAGCATATCTCTATAAGCTCATTGGAATCAACTGCCAAATATAATTGTCTGGTAAGATTGTCAACTTCTTCTATTACACGACCGAATTAATCAGTTCTTCGTGTTGTTTCCTGCCTGTTTTGGAAAAAGAATTGACGAATTTTCTTTTTATTTCTATTATTTATTTTTAATTTTGAAATTTACATTGGTATCATATTCTAAAATTTGAAATATTCGAAAAGTGTGTAGAAAAGAACGAACCTCGCGTAACTTTGAATTTGTGTACGCCGGGACTCCTTCTGCTGGTGTGGTACGAAAGTTCAGAGAGGGGGGTGCCAGATCGGGTATCGTCCTCGTCATCTGATCGCAGTTCAAAATTACGAGGTCTGTCTCAAAACACCCCTCGTGTTGCTTCAAAACGGGACGTTGATATAACTAAACTAATCTAAACTCGTGTAAGCCGGGGCATTACTGTTTTCTAAATTACAGCAAACTGGATAACATAACACTTAAATTTTCTCAGATCAAAGAGCTAATTCAGGACCTTATTCTTGCAAATTCAATATGTTTAGTTTGTAGTTAGGTGTAGTTTGAGATCATAAACTCTTCAAGCATGCTTTATGAAATTTATTTTAGTTTTGCGACGAGTTCATTTGAGTAAGGAAATGAAATCGTAAATAATTTGTCATTTGTTTTAAAAGATAAAAAAATTGAATAAATTTTATTAAATTGATTAATTGTAGCAAAATATTTAAACTACTGCGAATGTTACCATACTAACAGCGAATACCAATGTGTTTTTCAGGTTTAATGATTCTAAAAGGACCTCATTAAGATAGTTTTCATCTTAGAAATCTTTTAAAACACTCAGATTTCAAGGGGGGAAAGTTTATTTCTGCGCAAGTTTTGCTTTGATTTCTTTCTAATATTATTATCGAAAGTTGGCGATATAGTAATGATAAAAGTTAAGAGTACTTCATCTGTGTGTGCGTACACAGTCACTCAAAAAAGTATTGGGACACAATACAAGTTCACAGGATTTTATCATAATGTATACAAACGAAACAAAAAAAGAAGTATATCACATTTTCATAAATGCAAATCATAGTATCTCAAACAAAATTCATATATTAATGAAATTATGATTACAATTTAAAGTAAAAGAAATCAAATCAGAAAATCTGTTCAAAAAAGTATTGGGACACTGTCCAATAAATTAAGAAAAAAATATTAACTTGATAGTTAATATCTTGTTGGGCCACTCTTGCACTTTATGACCTCTCGCAGTTGATTTGACATGGATTTGATCAATTTTGCGCAAAATGATCCGCTGATTTTGGCCCACTCTTCGATCAGATGTTTTCTTAACTCTTGCTTGTTAGAAATATTGTGTTCATTGATTTTTTGCTGCAAATAATCCCACACACAATGGGATTAATGTCTGGACTCTGGGCAGTGGTCTTAATCACACCAGGACAGTGGTAGAGGACCTATAACTTGCAAATATCAGCAGTATGTTTTGGGTCGTTATCCTGGTAGAATTAAAAATGCCTTGAGATTCCCAAGTTGCTCGCACTTTGCTTTAAATTTCGCTTGAGAATGTCAAGATAGACATATTTATTCATTGTACCATCTATAAAGTCTAAGTTCCCCACACCAGAGCTTGCCATGCAATCCCATACTAATTGGTTGGCACCTCCATATTTTACAGTAGGCCGCAAATTTTTGATATGCAATGTTGTATTTGGTGTGTGCCAAACTTTTTGCTTGCCATCCAATCCGAAAATGTTATATTTGCTTTCATCCACAAAAATTACATTTTTCCAAAATTCTGTTGACTGCTTTACGTACATTTTAGCCAGTCTAGCTTTCCGATTTGCTTTGCTGATGTAGGGCTTTCTCCGAGGTACTCTGCAATAATACTTATGCTTTTTTAAAACATTTCTGACAGTTTCAGGATTTACAGATTTCCGGAACCTACTTTTGCATTTTAGAGTCAGTTTTACTGCGCTAGTTTTTGGATTAATGTGAGCTTGTCTCACAATCTACCTCTCTTCAAGTTCACTAAAATGTCCTTGGACACCCTGATCTTTGCTTGGTTTCAACACTATTTGTTTTCTTGAACTTGCGAATAATATTAAAAACAGTATACTTACTAAGCTTCAAGATTTGTCCTATATAACGAACTTATTTTCCATTTTTCCAACGACTTATTACCAGATTTCGCACATCAACCGAAATATCTTTGTTTCTCGCCATTGTTCCAAAGGAAACCTTTTCTGTTGATACTTTATGTCTAAAATTATAGTTTTAAAAAAAAAAGTGCCAGTAAATCAAATTTTCTTGATGCTCTATATATTTCTTAAATTTCTCATTTGAAAATTGTCCCAATACTTTTTTGACAACTGTTTGCGTTTAAATTATATTTAAAAGGCTAGATCAAATTGTAATTCCAAAATTCTAAGACAATTTTGCTTATATACTGTATACCAAAGGTTAAAGCATTTCTTGATTAATTTTGTTTTTATTTTAATGTGATTAATATTTTTATAAACAGCTTTACATGTTATGCATGCCAAGTGACCCAATACTTTTTTGAGTGACTGTATGTTGAAGATCCGCTTAAATGTTTATCTTTTGTATTGGTTACTAAAGGTGAGAAAATTCCATTTTCTTGATACCACTATGTTAATTCCAGAAAAGAAATCTTGTGCTTTCAAAGAAATACATGGGGGAAAAATTAATAAATGGAACAATTTTCTCGTAGCATAGATTAACATCTGATAATTAATTTTGAAATGATGAAATTCTTTGAAAAAATTAATTTAAATGCAGAAAAATGTTTTTATAGATTAATCGAACAGCAGCATTGCAGTGATCCTTTTTTGGCTTGCAGAATGTGTTTCAGATCATAAAAATGAATTTTCACGATATTAACATGCATTCAAAATGTCGCTTGTAATCAAAGGTTTTTAAGTTGTAAAATATTGAACATTACTTTTTGCTGTTGAACAAAATAACAATAGAAGGGATTTAAGGATATTTTAATTATTTTTGGTTAAATTTTAGATGTAAAATCGGTTTGATTTACACCATCTTTTGTCAAAAAAATTTATCACATCAATGTGACTCCGTTCTTTCGAAAGCTTTGAACTTACATTAGTTCAAGAATCATAGGCTAATTTGTTTAATAAGGTTATTAGATTTACTGTCTGTTTAATTTGACAGAAAACATGGATATCTTTTTTGAATCTTTGCTTAAGTGTTATAAGAAATCCCAATATAGTTTTTTTCTTACCCATGGCTAAGGATTGATTTTTATCTCGCATTTCAGTATATTCGTAGAAAAAGCTCCTTTACATCACACCAGATTTCTTTTAAATCAATAAACACAGATTGAATTTTTGTGTCTGTTTCAAAACAGTTCAAATTGTTAATCAAAACTGACTAATTTATTACTCGGATAAATGAGTTCTCTTAATACAAATTTGTTTCCAAAATACTAAATTTATTTTCAGAATTCGCTACACCCAATGGTGTAGTCACAAACAAGAAGTGCCGGAACGCTTTAACCTGGGGGGGGAGAAAAATCGCGCTGTTTTAAGAAGACTTTTACAATTTATGTCTTTTCCCGTTCACAAATAAAGTGCCAGGACAGCGTTCCGGCTCAACTTCACCCCTGGCTGCACCCCAAATGAATTTTCGAATATTGTACCTGTTGGGACATAGATCTAGCTCTTCGCAAAAAACATGAGCAATTTTCGTCCTTCTCGTGTCTTCCTCCCCATCTGATCACCGTTCAAAATACAACCCAATTAGCTCAAAGATATTGTAACATTTTTATGATGTTCAACATTCTAAATGCTGTGCAATGAAAATATACTAGCCAGGGTGGTTTTTCGCACAAATGCTAGAAGTGCTGCTCGCCTCGTGCCTCGAAACCATGGAAGGGGCATAAAAATCTATTGTTCGGACATCACAATGCTAAGCCGTCAATGAATTTACCACATTTGGGTTGGAGGAGCGGCCTCAAAACGATTTTGTGCTTGTGGTCTCATATCATCAAAATCCGCCACTGATCCTAGCAATATTGTACAGCATCTCCAGTAGCACAGAGATATTATATAATATTTGCACATTGTTATACAATATTATGAACACAGAGGAACACCAAATACCGTAATAAAGTATTGTATTGTATATATATTGTATATATCAGTATTTCCGAGATACTAAATTTTCACAAATAATATAAAAACAATGTTTGTTTATAAAAATCTTCATTTTAACTCACGCTATCACTCGATTGGAGGTTTTATTACAAGAAACACCACTGGAACAATTATTCTTTAAGATGCTGAATATTATATTATATTATACAATACAATGCATACAATATTTTGATTTCTACATTTATCAGCATTGTTCAATATTTTAAGGTGAAGTTATTCTTACCGTCGACAGATGGCAGCATGATGATACCGTAACACTATATCAATCTACGTTGAATCGTATATGTCCAAAAAATATTTTACAAAATATTCACACGATCATTTTGTTTTACTGTATATAAAAGGCTGGCCGGATTCAGCTAATGAAGTTAACCATAAAACAGCTCTCGCATATGGGTTATCTATTGTTCTGTGAAGAAAAATTGAGTGTTATTCTCATCGTAAAAATATGCACGTGATTTATTGTTGCGAATCTTGTATTTGATTTTCAATTAGTACTGTAATTATAAATGTTAAAGGCGTCTCGTAATACACTGAAAGTGGAATAAATAAATTTCAAAATTATTTAAAAAGCTTTAAAAAATATTATAATTTCTTTTAAACTTTATTGCCTTAATTCATTAAATTAGTAAACTTAGACATAAGAGCTAAAAATGCTTCCTCTTTGACTTCTAATTTCATTTTGAACTCGAAATTATAACGATAAAAGATAATTTAATTAAGAAAACTATTCAGATTAATTATGAATGAACATGAAATTTCGTAGAGATCCGAACTCTGTAACTACATTTTATTATCATTTACGCTTTCTGCTGTAAGTCTCGGTGGTCCAGTTGTAAGGTGCCGGTTTGGTAAGCAAAAAGTCCCGGGTTCAAAGCTCGCTGTAAGTAGAGGTGTTCAAAAAATCACAAAGCGTTACCCATAAATTGAGCACTTAGAAATTAAGTGATTAATATTTTTCCATGCCTCTAAAATGTATTTTTAAAATATTCTGTATATTGTTATATTGTTCAATATTATATAATATTATTGAGTATAGTACAATATTATTTAATATGGTATAATATTATACAGTATTATATGACATTATCCAATATTATGAAAAAAACATTGTACAGTATTGAAAAAGTCTTACGTTTTACACTGTTTCAATATTGGGACAAATATTGTACAATATTACTTTCGCAAATTTTATGATATTCGACAATATTATGTGCTACCTGGGATTTTGTGCTATTAGGAAGGTCCCTCCCTAAATAGGTCTTGCGTCACTTCAAAACCGAATCTTAATATTAACTGAACTAACTTTTCGTTATACATATTTTAAATTCTGTTTCAACTAGAGATAAGACGCAGGTGCTTCGAAGTTGCCCTGTGCTATAAAACAAATTTGAATCAGGGGGGGCGGCGCGGGGTCGCGGTTTCGTATAAAATCACAACAGTTTCTGGTAACATTCAAGTTATAACTGTAACCAATTTTTTTATAAAAAAATCCAATGCCTACACAGTAAAATACGATTTGTAAAGCGTCCTCAGAACTTTAAAAACACAATGAAATAATATATATATATATATTCATTTGAAATTTAGGGCGCTGAAACTTTCCCCATTAACAATTCGGAATTTCATTTGGGTGCTCTTTCTAGAGATTTGAATTTGGAGTCTGAAGGAGACATATTTTATATTCACGTATTATTCGTTCATTTCCTGGACCGTTCTAACGTTTATTTCTGTAACTGCTTGTTTGACGCAAATTCAGCGATAGCTTAAAATCACTTAAAACGATTATTATCATCGCCATCATTTCCGTACTGGAAACGGAAACCATGCCTGCCAGAGGCAAAACAAAAACAAAATGTGCAGAAGTCAAAGAACTCGACTGATCTTCAGAGCAAAGGTCTCCCTCATTAATATAATTGAAAGTCTATACAGAGAATGTGCTTGGATATAACCCGAATAGTCCGTGATATAACTTTTCCCATTCCTTTGAAGTAGCTTTTCTGCAGTATATATCATGGTGCCCGTTTCGCGCCCTTATTTCTGGTATAATTATACTAATTTATATAGTATCTATATATTTAACCTTCGTCTTAGGTTATTTAGTATATTAACTTTTCTTGCTTGTATTATGACGTACATTTCTACGTATGGAAATGAAGAATTAAATTTTTGCCAGTATTTGCTTATAAGTAGTGTTCAATTAGAAATTAATAATATAAGCAATTTCAGTTAAACGGAAAAACAAGATATTGTTTTGAAAATGAGTTTTACTTTTAAATATTTTCATTTTTCTGCAAAGATGTTAGCAGGAATTTTACTTGACAACATTCTAATGAAGTTAGAACATTAGCCTTTATTTTCTTTTTGTAATGTGCCCTACTCATAAAATATTTTATCTTTTATGTTCTTAAAATATGTTTTGATTTCAATCTTTGGTCGTTTTAAGCTGTGTAGTTTCGTTAACATTTTTTGCTGAGCTTTTTGGAAAAAGAACTTAATAAGCTATTTTTAACTTGTGTAATAATCTTATCTTGCTGAAGAGCTGTTGAAAGGAACATAAGTGCTAAAAAACAGAAACTAGCATTACTAAACTAGTGACCTGCATCTTGAAGTATCGCTCTTCTTACCTTCAGATAAGAATTTTTGATAAATCTTGGGCAAAATAAAAAAAATCTGCCTTGTATATAAATTCATAAGTGTTGCTCATATCTGTTTCATTCCAGACTCTTATGCTTCTGGTAATTTGAATTTTAGGAAGAGATAAAATTGGAAGCATACTGTTACTATGAGGAACTGTTGAAGAGCATTGTTTTGCTATGTACGACAATTTAAAGTTGTTTAATAGTGAACAATTGTTTTTTTGTACCTTTTTATATGGAAAGATGTATCACTCTTATTGTACTGTTTCATATTTAGAAGTATCTCTCATTTATGTGCATCAGTTTATGCTAAATAGTTGAAATTTTTTTTATAAAACATGAATTTAATATCCATATTTTAAATTTAATTTTAAAATACCTCATTTGTAACTGAAACTATCTCTATTAAATATTGTCTTAAAATAAATTATGAGCATAGCAAATTATCTTTTGATTTGATTTGTCTGTTTCTATGGTATTTGCAGTTTTTATATCAACATGAAAACAACTGGAAGTATTTATTATGTTAAAGTTATTTTCATTAATATTGCAATTTCATTCATCTTTTGTCCCACTTTATTATTAATTAATAAAAAAGGAGATGAAAAATCAAATTAATATTTGCTCTGAAAATGAAGATAACATATTTTGAATTTGTGATTCTAGTGCAAAAGGGAAAAAAATTTTTTTTGAAGAAACAGATTAGCTAAATTTTTATATATTTGAAATAAGCATTTTGTATCACCATATATTTAATTCGTATCTTATATTTATGTTTTCAGATTTTTGATGATCTGCTGACATCTAATTATGGCTGAAAGTTCCTACTTTTCTACCATGTACAGTAATGCAACTTATGATGCTGTTGGCAGAGATCTGCTGAATTTTTACTTCCAGTATCAGACAGCAATATGGGGAGTGACTCTGCTGATTCCTGTTGTGGTATGACATTCTTTTTCCCTTGCTAATTTATATTTAATCTTTATTTATGAGCACACAAATGAGTTGAAAATTACATTTGTGATATTTTCTCTTTTTATTAGATTATTTCTATAACTGACTGATTTTGTTATTTTAAAATTTCCAGCACTTTTCATCTTCTTAACTATGTTTGTCACCTTATTTGATATGGTTTTCTTTAATTTATTATTTTCTGAAAGTATTCAGGTAATAGTTTTTAACTCTAATTCAGTTGATAGCATTTTACTCTTTTTATAATTTATATAAAATTTTAATGAAAATATTGTCTGCTGTTTTGATTTCCATCCAATAATTAGTACAAAACAATCTAATAAGATGAAGTCATAGATATATTGATAACTAAAGTATGAATTTGCTCATGTTTATTATTCAATTCAATTTTATAGCACGAAATAGTATTATCGGAACACCTGACTGAAGTAATTCTTAGTTTGTGTCACTAATTTTCTGATGTTAATAATGAACTTTAGTTAAATATTAGTTCAGGACCTACTATTTTCCCCCCAAGCCTTAGTTTTACACTGATTGTTTTGTGAATTTCTCATTATCTTCAAATGAGCTGCTTAAAGTTTTTAGGCAGTGATTTTAATGTAACTGGCATACCATTTCAATATGTAATATACCTGTTTTAATTACGAAAAAGTGGTTGAAATTATTTGAAGTGTATTTCATATATTTTGCGAAATTTAGTTTTGTTACTTAAGCATTTATAATAATTTTCAAAAATCTCAGAATTTTTTTTTTAAAGGCCATGCAAATTTGTGATGTTGAGCAAAATTGAAATATTATTTATTTTATCAAGATTCAACCCCTAAAATTACAGTGCTTACTGCAGATATATATTTTAAAGTTTAAAGTTTTAGTTTTGGACAATTTTTAAATGAAGCAATAAATTTAAAATTGCTCTTTAGGTGAACAGTAAATGCTACACATATTGTACCAAATGTAAAATTTTGTTTAAAATTATTAATTATCACAGTACTGACATATTAATGAACTGTCAGAAGACTAAAGTTATGGATAAATTTTAAAATGCCTGTCTTTCTGAACAAAATGAAAATATCCATGAATTGTCACCTTAAAAAAAAGTTGTTGTGATGCGTAAAAATTAAAATATCACGTAGTTTCTAATTAAATGTTCAAAAAATTCACATTTTATTTTTGAGAACGTATATTTAAGGTTGGTATTTTTGATTAAAATGGTACCTATGGTATGATGAAAAATGCAACTTGATTTAATTTAATGAATTGTTTAAATTACTTTGCATTTCAATGTAAATAATCTTTGATACGTCTTTCTTTTAACCTTATAAATATACTTTATTAGAAGACATTCATTGCATTTCTCCATTCATTGAGATTTTTCTTTTTATTTCCAGGCAATATTTTTCTTGCCCTTAGTTATGATGGGTTTGGTGTACATATCTGCTCTATATTTAAAAGCTTATAGGTATTACTATAAAATAAATGGCTATACTTTCACTCCTGAATGCTGGAAACCAGCTAGATATATGTTAGCATGCCTTTGGGATTTCCAAGCTCGCTTCTGGTATGGTGAGTACTAATTATTTCTCACAAATTATTTCAGCTGTTTAAATAATTGCAAATACTAGTGAGACGCCCTTTCCAAAAATATGGTTGGGTAAAAATTCAACAATAGAATTGCAAATATTTCAGAATATTAATGTATACACATGAATGCCTACATAGACACATATTTATTTTCAATTTCATTAGTTAAGCAAAAAAAGCATATATATATAACTTGCTTGCTTTAGTGAAGTGATATTAATTTGATACACATGCATGCATATATAAACACATATTTTCAATTTCATTAGCTAAGTAAAATACATATATTTTTTTAAGAATTTTTCTAATTTTTGTTCCTTTACATCCATTTCACAAAGTTATTTTCTCTTTTGTTTCTTCAACATTAAAAAAATAATTCCTTAGTTTAGCTAGCTCTTTGGGGCATGGGGGCTTAAATTTTGGGAATTGCTGCATTTGTGATTTTCTTTGCTTACAAGTGAAACTTTTGTATGATCAGCACAAGACATTTTGATGTGAATTCTATGTTTTCACTTAACCCTTCAAGAACTAGCTGAAAACCCGAAGTATGCATATTAACATAAATTGGAGATAATTAAGCTGCTGAAATATAGAGGATAGTTCATGGAAAATATATTTTTGTTGCATTGGAACATTTTTTTCTTTGAAAATCTTTGCATACTTGAAATCTACCCAAGAATGCTTTCAGTTATTGAAAATTCTGAACTGAGAACAGTTTCTTACATTAACAGCCTTTTCATTACAGGTGGTATTCAGACTGTATCGGTAGTTTTTGTTTTATTTATTTTGGTTTATGTGTATGGGCTGGTACAATTGTTCTACCAGTAACTCGTGAGGATTTTTCTCCCTTCATCACAAACAAAATTTGTGGGATACTCTAATCATCCTATGCATTATTTTGCTCCCGTATTGTATTGTATCCTCACATATGATGACTACATTGATTGCTAATCAGGAAATGCAAGAGTAAGTTAGCTCTTCAAGTGGTTGATTGAAATTTTTGATTTTATATTAAAATGACTTGAAAAAGGGGAAAGAACTTTCCTATTTCTCCAACAAAATCCTCATCTTTAGAGATGTTTTAGACATTTTTACCACTTATAATCTAAAGGTTAAATATCCAATTCGGTGTATATATTTAACCAGATCAGAAAGTAGGCAATACTTTTAAAAATACAATATGAATTTAAGTAGTCTATGAAAACCTAAATATTTAATTTTAAAAAAAAAAGAAAGAAAACTTGCATTTTGAATTTGTATATTGGCAGATTTGTCAACTGTGCTCAATAAACAGTAATAAGTAACAGCGTAATTCCTTTGTAGGCTATGAAATTCAAGGTTTGGAGAATATTCCAAGTGAAGGGCCTGCACTTGTTGTGTTTTACCATGGAGCAATGCCTGTGGATTGGTACTACTTACTCTCAAAGTCTGTCCTTTACAAGAAGCGATTAATATGTGCAGTTGGTGACAGATTCTTATTTCATCTTCCAGGTTTGTAGAACTTTCAATGATGGTTAATTCTGATTTTCCCCCCATAAAGTAATTCTTTGAACCAGCAAGATTACCTAATTCTTTTTAATTTTATTTTTTTTTTTTTTTTTTTTTTTATCAAAGTGGAGGCTTTTTTGGGAGGTGAGGAAATAAAATGTTATAAAATGCTGCATCATTAAATAAAACATGCTTGGTGTTTTTAAAATTATAGAGTAGGGTTCTCTGCATAGAAATATTGTTAGGTTTCTTTCAATTGTACATATTCCATGTTTATATGCAAGAATTTTATACTTTGAGGGAGGGGATAGATGACTTATGTTTATATTATTAGTTTTGTATTGCAATTTTTGGTAAAATTAAAGGTATAAGTTTTGAACATCTTTTTTTCCCTAATAAATGTAACTATTAATAATATTTTATAAAGTACCTTTTAAATTGTTGTTTTGGATGTTGACCAATAGGAATTTCCCCCAAAATTCAAAATTATTTATATAACTGGTATGCAAAAAATACAACTTTACCAAATTTTCATTTATCTTATTTCTTTTTGTTTATTTGTTGTGCTGAGTGATTTAAAATGACTGCATCAGTTTTTTATGTTTATTTTCTAACTATACTTTCTTAATCCCTTTTGCTTAGTATTGCAGTGATAGGTAGTTGTATATGTTTTTATTTAATATTCATATCTGGCATGTGACATATAAAATATTGATCACAACACCCATATTTAAATAACATTTTTAGGATTATTTGGGAATAGCATGGAACTGAATGGAGTTTTCGTTACGGAGTACCACAAGGACGTGAAGCATCCAATGCACCTCCACGTCTAATTAAGATTTGGGATTTTAATTAAATTAGTCATTTATTAATTCAAGTTTGAGGGAAAATAGATGGGATAAATAAGGGGAAACATAAAAAGCTGGGGAAAAGCTAAAGCTATTGAAAGAATAAAAATTTTAATGGAATTACACTGCATTTGTGTGAGTGTGGTGTGGAATTTTGGAAATAAGGGGTTTCCATGTCCAGATCCATTTTTCATGTAGATTACTGAGTAGCCACTCATTTAGTGATTAAGTGGAAGGCAAAGGATAAAAAGGTCCGAGACGAATCAATTTAGCAGGAAGATGGTGAAAATTTTGAGTTGGATCTCTTGGTAAAAAATGCAGGTTTGCACATTGTAGTGGGTTGATTAAAATTGAAACGCAAAATTTTGAAGAAATTGCGGGTCCAGACTCTCATCAACTGTGCTCACATCCCGTCGTCTTTTGATAGACGGGAAGTTTTCAAATGTGTAATCCAGCATCGCTCTGGGTCTCTTTCGAGAACTTGAAACGGCTGGGTTGTAAATAGGGATTGCAATCCGGCACCAATTTCAATCCGGTCGGATCTGGCCGGATTCCCATGGATCCGGCCGGATTGGACACATCAAAACTATTTTGCCTTTTCATTCCAAAATCAACTGTATAAAAGATGATAAAGTGAGTGTATTACAAAGTTTATAAAAAAGCGTTAATTTCTTATGAAATCAACTTTATTTACACTGTTATAATTAATCAGCATTTACGTATGAATCAACAATAAAAATTTAGTACAGTGTAACTAGTTAAATTGTAATTGTTATATTAATTTAGTAATAATTAGATAATGACGGGCGGTTAAGTTCAGTCTCACTTACTAGATTTCACAAATGACATCAATGATAACTTGTAATGTAACTTATATTATGTAAGTAACTTATATTAAATCTAACTAAATCAAGCTTATCAACTGAGATCACAATAATTGGGTATTTTAGACACGCCAAGCAGTCTCATTCTTATAATTATGACAGTCATCATGAATCTGTTTAATCAATGGCACACTTATACAATAACGAGTTTAAAACTTCTTCGTATTTTTTAATATACTTACTTTAAATTATTATTTTAAGTAAAACAATTTTTAAAAAACTCACTTTGGTTTTGAAAAAATGTGTTAATTGTGTCATCTGTCAATAGACTTCTTACAGAGCTACAAATATAACCAGCGGCCTAGAAAGCCCTTTCTGCTTCTGCACTTGTTGGTTTTATTGTCAACAAATACTCATGAATAGAAGACAAGTATTTTCCTCGAACTCCTTCACTTTCACATGCAGTCATTTCCTTTCTTAATGTTTTCTCATAATCTTTCTATTTTTTGGGGTATTTATGCTCTAGGTTTTCATATCTTGCTGGATTTGCATCTGTAATTCTTTCTGTAATGTCAAATCACTTTTCAATGACGATGACTCTTGAGTTATTTTCTACTATATTATCTACGTTTTCTTTAAAGCTATCATTTTGAACAACTCTTTCTAAGATATTTTTCATTTCTAGTCTTACAACTTTTTTTTTTTTTGGCATAGTAAATTTATCATCAGTTCGTCTTGTATCATCATCATATTTTGTTTATTCTGTAAGTATATTAATATTCCTGTTTTCATTTTGAATTGGTTTCAAAAGTGGCATGTTTGTTTTAGAACTTTTAGACTAGTACCTGCAATGCAACACAAATAGGTACATACTTACAATTTAAAACATTATTTCGGTCACTATGTAAGAAGAAAGTCGTATTATAAAGAAAAATCAGAAATATGGATCGTTACTCAATTCATTTCTAAGTCTAATTATCTACTTAAATCATTCTCGTACTCGTAAATGCAACATAAACATAATTCATCTATCAATTGAACAATAAGAATGTCTATATGTGAAGCGGGTGAGTCAGCGCCGAACGACTCGTACACACCACGCATTTAAGTATCTACTCTTGCAACAACGCGAGTATTTTTTTCAAGAAATCGGCTTCATGTATTTTTTTTAATTTACCGGATCCGGCAAACTGGTGCCGGATCCGGTAGACGTCTAATGATGCCGGATCCGCTGGATTACCGGATCTGGTTTTCCGGATTGTAATCCCTAGTTGTAAGGTGGTAAATGCAACAGTTTGTTGGGAATCTAGGGTAATTTTTCAAAGAATTTTTTAGAAATAATTTTCATGAAATCCAAAATGGGGTCAATTTTGAGGTCATTGTGAATGACTTTACGTCGGACGTACCAAGAAGATTCAACTATCCTGGCTAGCTTTTGATTTTGGAAAACTTTCCATTTTTTTAGATTTTTAATTGAAGTTGTGCCCCAAATGGGGGAACCATAAAGCAGGACGGGTCTAAGGATTTCTTTATAGAGCAGAAGCTTGTGCTTGATCTCTAATTTACTCTTTCGAGCAAGTAGCCTTCCGAACGTAAAACTCGTGGTTTTGGCTGTGATTACTGCTTTTTGGATGTGGGAATCAAAAGATAATTTTGCATCCAAAATTAAGCCTAAGTATTTGTATTCGGATACAAAGGCAACGGGCTGGTCAAAAATTTGGATGCAGTTTAAAATAGGCATTATTCGTTTTTTTGGGAACAAGAGGCATGCACATTTATTCGGGTTAACTTTAATTTTTCAGTCTGTGAGCCAGAGCTGTAACTGAGACACGTAATTTTGAAGTGCTTTGACAGCAATGTCAGTGTGTTTGTGTTTAGTTAGAATTGTTGTACCATCTGTGAAGATTGCTAGGTGACAGCTGGGGGTTTTTGGAATGTCATTATCATAGACATTGGAAAGAGCAGGAGAGAGATCTTGTGCACAGCCGCTAAGGATTGATCTCGGATTTGATAAAGTATTATTTACTCGTACTCTGAAACTAAGGGAATAGTATATCTTTTCTTGTTGAAAGGCTCTTTAATACAGAAAAGTGGCGATAGGATCTAAGAACAGCAGTGGTTTTAAAAAAATTCTTTGTGCATTGATTATCTTTTTCTATAGCTACTGATTTTACATTTTGGAGGGTTTTTTAATAATTTAATTTTTTCCATTTTCTCCATAGATAGCATATTTTTTCTCTACTATTTTAGTTGGCTACCATTAATTTACTTTAATATGAAATGTTTAAAATAATGTTTTGTTTACAGCATTCGATGCTTTGATTGATTGCTTCCAAGTCTATCCTGGAACAATTGAAACTTGTGCTGACATTCTGAAAAAAGGCAATCTCCTTGCAATAGCTCCAGGTGGTGTACGCGAAGCTCTCTTTGGAGATGAGACATACCCTCTGATCTGGGGTACAAGAAAGGGTTTCGCTAAAGTCGCCATGGAAGCTAAAGTGGTGGGTTAAACAGTGTGAGCTATTAATTTTAAAAATAAATGCCTACTTAAATATTGCTTCAGAAAAGTGTCCATTATTGATTATGCAATTAATGAATTTGAAGTTAATAATTTCCTTCAGTATGTTAAGTGTTAAAAATGTTTAATATCATATAGTTACAAGCAAATAGATTAGTGGTAATGTTTTAAAATGTTGCGACATTTGAAGATCAAAATGCATATTGAAATATATATTTGAAAAAATTGATTTGCAGTTTATCGGTTTTCTCGTTGGTTTCACATTTTTAATTTTATTTCCAATTAAGTTGTAAATTTTGATTTTTTTTTTTTTTTGATACACGGAGTTACCATACAATACAAAAAATTCATTAAAATTGAATTTTTGTTTTTTTCTGTTCTTTTCATGGGTACTATGTTTTAAATTGTTGTTGAATTGTCTCTCTTGTATTACACTTTTAGAAGCAGAAATTTTTCATAAATAATTAGCACCAACAATTCAAATATCTTAAAGATATTTCAATTTTCAATAAATGTTTTTATCCTTCTGTATCCATTTTATTTAGCAGTGGTAATCAATGATACATATAGTATATATGTTATTTATGTTTGTATAGGCATTGTATGCCCTTTTATATTATTATTAATCCACATAAAAATACATTATTTAAAGCATACTTTAAAATGAAAAGGGACATTTGTGCCAACCTGATTAGTACTGTACAGTAAGCCAATGTCAAAGTCATGAAATACAGAATGTATTCCATGAATGTGTTTCACCTATAGTAGATTAATAAAATAATTAAACTATTGTCGGTGAAAAAACTTTTGGATTTAACTCTTGGCTGACAATGTAGGGTTCAACTTAAAACTCTGTTAGCGTCGACTTTTTGGAATTATGAGACATGAATTTGATTGAACCATTCTAGGCAGAATTTTATTTTTCTTCATTGAAAGTAGTAATTCTTTCGGCATGATACTTTGTTTAATTACCATTGGATTTTAATAGCATTCAGCTGTCCTTTTTATAATCTCTACTTAGTTTTATTCTGCTTTATGGCACACAGGAAAGTGGAACAGAAATCACTGTTAGGGCAATTAACCACCAACAACAGAGCTGATTATTCACCTTTTAATTTCTACCTCCTCTTGAAACTAATCAAACTTTTGAGACCAGCTTTCCCCATCATTAAGTGAAAATCATCTGACTGTCCAAAACTGCCTGGAATGTCATTATAAGGTTAAAGAGAAGTTGCTTGAGTCACATTACATTGAGTCGTATAAAAAATTATATAATGTCTGTATAATAATTTCCATTTATGCAATAAAAAAAATTGCATAAACAATAAGAATTTTAACATTTTCTAAAGTATTTCATGTAAACTTTCACATTTTGAATATCTGCCCATAGGATTAAATACATTTAAACTGGAATGCTTAATCAGTATACTTAAATACCTAAATTTTGTAACACTGGTGGCAGTGTTTATTCTGATGGTTAGTCGATGATATGTTTTGTGCCTAGAAAACATATATTTTTATTTTAAGTAATAATAATGGAATAGCAAAATGTGTTATCAGTTTTTTTCTCTTCTTTCTTTCCCCCTAGTGTTTCATTTTCTAAAACTTTGCCATTTTCTTTAAAATATACATTTCTCCTTTCAGCCAATTATTCCGGTTTTTACTGAAAATATTAGAGCAGCATTTTTCACACCAAGCTTTGGAAAGAGTAAGTTTATTTTTATTACTACATTTAAGATATTTTAGGGTAGAGAAGAGATTTTATTAGATACGTTTATTTCTATTCCAAGATCTGTTTCAATATCAATAAATTCATGTGAAATTAGGTAGCAGTATTTTTTAAACTCCATATTTCGATATGAAATAAAATAACTTTTTTCTGTTATTTATTTTTTATTTGTAGCTGCTACAAAGCAAAGGTCATTTGTTAATAATATAACGACCCTACTCCAATAGTAAGGTTTACTGAGCGGGCCATTACTTTAATTTAAAGGAAATACATTTCAGGTTAAAATAACGAAGGGCTCCATGAAAGTTGAATAATTTGCTTTAATTAATGCTAAATGATTATTTACATTTTACAAAGAAAAGAATTTCCATTTCAACAACACCGAATCTCTTGCATTGAATCAACATGCCATACTCGCACATTGTCAGAGAGTCATCTCAGAAGAGGGAAGGAGGTACTGGCGGATAATTACATCTGTTGCAAGAATAATATAAATATTTGAAATTGTAAAATTAATTTTATCTTTTTTTTTAAAACCTTTTACTTTGATTTTAAAACAAAAGTTGTTTTGTAATAGAATTATATTAAGATACTTCTGAAAAATAAGTAAATATAATTTATTTTGAATATTCAGCATAAAGTTTATCAGTTCAGATAAAAATGTATTTTGATTGTGTGATGTCAGATAAGTGAATTACAATTTTAGAACCATTTTCATTTGTTGCTTTATCTTTGCATAATGCATTTGCTTATTCTGAAACAGTATTCAGTAAATGTTGGAACTCATTATCTTCCTCATAGACCAATTTTTTCTCACAATTCACTGAATTAAGTTTATTTCATTTTATATGATTAATGTATGAAAATAACTTCCATTTTTACTCATGCAAGGAAAAATAAATGTTATTCGCCTTTTTAATTATTGAATAACATATTCTATGAAGATGAAATTATATCCCTATCATTTGGACTAGTATTCTGTTTGTTAATTGACATGTTTTTCTTTGCACTTAATGAAATATGTTATTCAACTTATAAGTGAATGAAATTAAAAAAACTAATTTTTTTATGATCCGAATATTTTAGTTTTCATATAGATGTTCTTTATTTTAATAAAAGGAATGACTTCTAAATGTTAATTTTTATTGATGATATGTGTAAATATATTTTAGCAGTTAGTGCGATGAAATTAAAATGGATACCTGTAAATAAAGTTTTTTTGATGAGTGAGAATTTATGAAAAACTTAAATGCATTATATATAGATGTTAACTGGCAAAACAATATGAAAATACAAAAAGATGTTGACACTAAAATATGCTGTAGGAAAATCAAATTATGAATAAAATTTCTGGTGGTATTATTAGTTTTTATTTCAAAATTAATTTTATTAATCACACAAATATTTTATAATAAAATTAGCCTTAACTTGTAATACAAAACACCTTGCTAAAAAAAAATACATGAGAGTTATATTAAACTTTTTAAAGTGAAAGGTTTTATAAACTTGGGATAAAAAGTTTTTATCATTGTTGAGATGTTTCTTTTTAAACTGTAGTACGTCATTTTATTGTAATTTTTAATGTGTTGTATATTCTTTTTTTTTTCAAGAATGGTTGCGCGCTTTGTATGAAAAAACTCGCATTCCTCTTGTTCCTATCTATGGTGGATTTCCTACCAAACTAAAGTAAGAATATAGATTTTTGCTCTGTTTTATACCCATCAAATTCTATTTCCATTTGAATATAATTTCATTTCAAGACATATTTACTGGAATATTCTTTTCCAAAACTAATGAAGAAATATGAATCAAAAATTAATTTATAACTTAGTTTGGTGATTTTTATATGTATTCATATTTGCCTTTCAAATTAGCAAATGTTTTCTCAGTAGTAGATTTATTGTAAAAATGACTTTTTCATGTTTTCCATTATAAATAACTCATTATTATTTTAAACAAAGTTAAGTATTTAACATGCAGGCTGTCTGCCCCTGTTCCACCTGAGACGGTGTGAAACTACTGGGTTGCCTCAGTACCCTTTCTGTTTTGACGAGAGGGTATATAATGTTTAGCAACGGATTCCAAAACCCTCCGCGCTTTTGCGCATGCACCGGGTGGAGTTATTTTCATCAAAATAGGAGGAAAATGAAGAATGGAAGGGGAGATGTTTACATTTGACTGAGTGTGATCTAACAAGAACTCCAGTAATGCGCTCATATGACTCATTGCCTGACGTCCCTTTCCGGTGTAAAATCGTCCAAAAGTGCTAGTTTCGGAATCCGTTGCTGAACTATACGCATATACTAGCGTTTCTTGACGCATTCTCCAAGATAACTCATGATTATTAGATTTCTTCAAATAATTTTAGCAGTCAACATGTTTATAAGCATAACTCTGATATAACTTTGCCTATTTATTATTCAATTTATAAAACTCCAATTAATTACACATTCATAAAGGTTGAAAATTCTACTAGAAAACATAAATAAATTTATTTATATGTACAATAAATATACTTCATGTTAATTTATCCCAGGGAGAGAAGACATTTAAATAATAACTTTAGCGTTTCATCAGTGAAGATAGTTCTAACAATGTTCATCCAAATATCATTCTCGTTGAACCGGTCAAAAATTCTCATTGAATCAGTGGAACATTGTAAAACTGACTGTTTCTTGTCCAAATATTAATTGTTATTCCACTTACAAAATGTTATAGTTTATGTAAAAGTTCAAAGGAGCATTTAGAATATTCACAACAAAAAGGATCCTTGTATGACTACCTCATATAAAGAATGTCTTTGCATCTCAAATTTCTGTGCTCTCATCCATTGACATCAACAATTGTCCTTTTCTTGGTGTTCAGCATTCATTCATTCATTAACCAAATATCCAGCCTCATGGTAGAATTTTCACTAATCAAATGCCTGGTATCGTTCTGTCAATCCTCTGATAGTTATCCTCCTTTTCCTTTCTTCTCATTACCCACTGACATTTAACCAATCACAATGAACAGTATCCCTGATTGCTAAGGGAGGAGGAATGACTGGAAACTCCTACATTATTCTGAAAAATTCATGAAAAGGATTCATTTTTTAATGTTTTGTGGATTCTAGAAAATTCTGAAACATTCCGCTGTCTTCTTTCTTTTAAGTTGCATACAATTAAATACTTAAAATTAAAAACATTTAAAGTACTTTTCCCATTTGGAACTATATGTCTATCTCTAATGATTTAGAAATTAGCTATTGGACCACTATAAGTGTGGATGCCCTGTATAATTAATTCCAGACTGAAATTTTTTCTTTTGAAAGCTTACTCAAAATCGTTAATTATCTTTTAATTGTATTTAAAAAATTAATTTATGAAATCCTGAACAAAAATTGCTTTCTGATTTAATTATAGTGTCTTCAGCAAGTGACTCAATGATAATAGTAGCAGCTCTTGTATTCTTATTTTTGTAAAAAACAAATGAGCAAAAAAATTCTTGTCTGCACTTTGATCTCCCTTCACTTATAAGTATGTCTATCTTGTACTTGTTTGGATATTGTTTTATATAAAAACACAATTATTGCAAAATGCAAGACTAGTTATAGAATACTTGCAATATAATATCGTGCATTAATCGTTTCAAATGCCCTATTTAATATTGCAAGTTTGTTTTTTTTTTACTTTATTTTGTCTATTTTTATTTTTGTATATTTATTCCTTGCAGGATGTGTTTTAATGCTTTTTCCATCTTTTTCTGAAAATAAATTTCATTGTTAATTTTAAGTTTTTAAATCAGTCCTGAATAATGAACATCATTTAAATCTTTTAGAACTTATGTTGGAGAACCTATTCCTTATGATCCTTCCATAACACCTGAAGAAATGGTAGAAAGGGTAATATTTCATTTTTTTTCCCCTTATATCATTATAATCTGATTGTTATCTAATAAACTTCCTGTGGATTTCTAAATCAAAGTCTGTTCTTTCTCCACGCACTGAATATTAATCCTGTTCACTTTGTTTAGATGTAGAGTTGCCATATATTTTTGAATTAAAATTTATTTACAGATTTTACATATCTCCTATACAAATTTTACTTTCGTTTTGTTTCATTTTTCTACCTAATCATTTCTTGGGGAATATAAACTTTTTAAATAAACTGTCTATATTTTAACTTTTTTTGTATTGAAAACTATAAGTCGTACCCCTAACCTCCCTCATTGGCATTGTATAATAATTCATATTATAAAGTAAAAGATTCATTAAAAATCATCAGTTTTTAGTGTGGTCATCATTTAATTGAAAGAGTTTTGAAAATTATTCAGCTTCAAAAGTACTAACAAGCAAATGCAAAGGTTCAAGTCTATAATTAACTTTGCCCTGAATCTTAAGTACATAAAACTAAAGAATAAATTATTATTCTATTAATTAATATTAAGAAGTAGTTTCTAGTTTTACGTCTAGGAAACTTGTATTATATTTACTGTAATTTTAACATTATTCAATAATTATAAAAATACCAGATTTCAAGATATTTTTTAGAAAGCATTTTTCTTTTTTTACTGTTTAATGATATGTTATTGGTTTCAAATGCATAGGTAGTAATGATGTGTTCTGCTTAAGCAGTTGTTTAAAATTTTGTAAATATTTTGCTTGTAATCAATTAGTCAAATATTTATAAGACCTTTTATAATATTCATTTTTTAATTGTATTTATTATATTCCCTTTATATGGTTAACTAAAATATGCATAAACATGCTCATGTCAATTAAAAAACTTAATATCGGTTGTTTTAGTGATACAGGAATTCATCGTTTCTGCCAAATTTATCTTATCAAATATAAATGATATCTTTTAAATTTTCGTATGATCATATATATATATATATATATATATACAAGTATAATTTTTAAAATATCTAATTTTTGGGGGGGAGGGAGGAATATGTTTCCTTGTGTGGTATTTCATATTTCAATCAAAGGTTATTTAAATTGTTTTATTTTTATTCACTGAGCTTCTAAATTTTTTAACTTTGCAAGTTCAGGATGATCTGGAAGAAAAAAAAACGCTAGCATGATGCATTTGAATGGAAAAATTGCATTCATAATTGTGTTATTCATGATGCCTGCTTTTACTTAACTGGGTGCCTTTGGAAAATACAATTTTTTGAGCATTCTCTTTTGCTTGTCCTAGGTTGCTGGAAAAATGAAAGAAATGATCACAACCCACCAAAAGTTACCTGGTAGTTTGACTCGCAGCATCATAGAGAGATTCCAGTACCTTTTCAAAGTGAAGCATTCCTAAATATAAAGCCGATCTCAACAGCATTTCATCTTAAGCCTAGTATTCGCAACTGTTTGTGATCATCATCCAATTGCAAAAAAGCATGATTGTGTTTGCATACAATTCAAACAATATTTTTTTCCTTGACTGTACAGCTTGAAATTGAATTATGCACATGAGCTTTAGAAAAAATTCAATTTTATAAACAAAAATTACATTTACTAAAGCTACTTTTAAATAAGCGTTTAAAAAATATTTTACGTCTAAGAATTTTTTTACTTAAGGAATAGGATGCAATTATTTTTTACATGTTGTATATTATATTTAATCATGGTGACTGTTTTAAATGAGCTTCTCAACACATTTCAAGATTATGTTTATCTTTTGTATTGTACCTCAGTTTGTTAGTATTCAATGGGTATTATATGAAGATTTAAGTGAATTTCAAGAATAAAAATAATCATTACAGTTTTTGAGGTATCATATAGCTAAATAAAAATTTCATTTAGTTCTGTATGCTGAAATTTAAGCATTCTATCTTTTCTCTTTTAAATATTTTAAAAGAGAAATCTGTACTTGTAACTATGTTTATATGAAACACAGATTAGCTTTTCAGCATAATATACTGTACAGAATTTGAATTGTGTGTAAAAAAAAAAAAGAAATGGCTTTGAGTACTTAATGAAAAGACAAAATAACTTAATTTGTGCTTGAAAAGTAGCATTTACACAGGGTTCACAGTTTAGAAGAAAAAAACATTATGAATGCGTTTTGTTTCCAAAATATATTTTATTTTAATTCTATCATTATTGCATGATGCTTTGATTATCATCAATACGTAGCCAGATATTTTTTCTTGATGTATCCTAATATGTTGTATGCAATAGTTCTCCTCGGTGTTAGTTGAAGTGACGTCTGTCTTTTTTAAGGACAGATATTAAATGTATATACTAGTTCATTTTTCTTCACTTGAAAAAACTTATATTGTCACAAATTTTAAAACAAAGTTATTTTCTTTCATAAAAACTAATAAAACATGTTTTTAAAATATTTTTAATCATGCAATAAAGTTTCCAGTGACATCATATTGATGAATCTTCATTGAATTAATATTTTTAATGGAAATATACTTAAATATTTTGTGAATCAAATTAATCTTAATACAACTATTGAAGTTATTTTTATAAAATTAAGAACTACTTACAGAAGAAAAGAACAAACTTGTGAATTAAGATGTAACGGAAAATCTTTGGGGCAACTGCACCTAAAGTTAAAATTTGATAATATGATAAGTGCAATTTGTTAATTCTTTTGAATGAAAATATATAAGCTATGTATATCTTTATTCATGTATAAGACAAAAGTCTTACCTAAAAATGTTTGTATAACTACTTAAAAGTTTAAATTTTTGCAATACATGATTTTTTAAGAACTGTGTATATAGAAAAGTTTCTATGTTACCTGTATGTGAAATTACATATTTAAATTTACACTTTTACATGTAAATTGTGATTCTAGCTATTTGCAGTTATGCCTGAACCTGTTAGTATTCCCATTTTAAAGAGGGTTTTTGCAATAGTTTGTAATTTTTAAAAAAATGAACACAATTTTTTCTTTTGTATTTTATGTGTAATTGTCTTTGTTGAATTTACTCTTTTTCACGTCTTTTCCCTAATTTCATTCCTTATCTGGAGGAGAGGAGATCCTTCTCTCAATAAAAGCATTTATGTGTCTTTTACTCCTCTACATTTGTCATTTTCAAGCATATTACATTTAATTTATATTTAATTAAAGTACAAACACAAAAGCACATTTGATTTTCATTTGAATACTCATAACTTTTCAAGGGAAAATACTTTACAAATTAAATATGGAAACAAACATGTAATATAATAATTTTAATAAGTTGCTAACACATATTTATACAATTGCATTCATTATATCATAAATAAAAATGCAATGTTGTGTTGGGTAAAATAATTTTGAAAGCATTTACTTGAATATTTGCAAATTTTAACTTTAAATGCATCTGAAAATTGATGTGAAATAAAATGCTGTATGTTTTTTAAAAATTTTGAAAGTCTTTCGCATGTGTGCAAATTAAGAAAATGTGCAAATATTATTGCAAAATATCAATTATTTTTAAACATTATTGATATTTTGCTAGAAATATATATATTTGTGACAAAATTTATTTAAAAGTTTTGTGTATATAGTTGGAAAAACATTCTTAAATTTGTTGAAAATGGAAAAATTTTATGTGTGAGTTTTTAATTAAATGTTTAAAATGGAGTATTATATTCATAATTTGTATGTAATTAATTGGTGAAGTATAAAATTCTGATGTGCTTCCACGTCTACAATTTGAAAAAAATTTTTTAATGATATTCATGCTGGTCATGTATATGCAATTTGTCTTGAATATTTGAATTTATTGGAACTGTTGTGAATTTTTTGGTATAGGTGTATTTTTGTAATATATCATTTTGTCTGTTTTGTTTGTAATAAAGTTTTTTAATAAATTTTTTGTGTTTAGAAACTTATTTATGTTGAATAATTCTGAGATTAACTTAACTATTTTTACGAAAAATCGTCCTATGGGCGTATGTGAGTACAGTTCAACAAACAAGATAAAAAAAATAGCTCTTTATTCCACGAATTTTCGCGAAAATATGTAGGACGGGTAACAAAACTAAATGGCACTTGTATAAATTAACAACACATGCAGATCACTAATAAAATCAGTCACAGTACTTTCAATAGGCTCTCGGTGTATATTAAGCTCACCATTTTGCCCTGCAGATAAAACTCAAACTCCTGACCGACTCATTGTTTCACATAGCTTGGTATTTATACTTTTCCCGACAGGATGAGATGTCATATAAAATTCTGTCAAAGGTTCACCATATTTCTGTACCTAGTAGAGATAGGACCGTAATTCCGGCATTTTCTAGAAGCCTCGTTTTGTTGCCAAGGTCAGGGTTCATTGACTTGGCATCCAGTAAAACTCTGCCATAAGATTTTCATGTCAGCGAAACAAGTTTATAGCTTCGTAACAATATCTTTCTAAACCATAATTTGTCCATTAATTTAAATCGAACCTTTTCTGTGTGTTTGAATGTTTGATAAGAAATAGGGAATGAGGTTAGGGAAGTTTCTTGCAAATATTAAGAGAGACCCATTTACTGCAGATAATCCATTGAAAGACTTTGCTCATTAAACATTCACTGATTTACATTGATTTTTATGTTAACTTGATTAATTCATCACCCTGTTCAGAACAGTGAAGCCCATCATTTGATTCAATATTGTTTGGTGTAGAATTTCATAATATCATCTAAAAATAATATTTCTCTTGCGAGCTGTAAAACCTGGTTTTGTTTTGATTTTTTTGGAGAAAGTGATTGAAAAAGACCGAGAAGAATCTTGGTGATCGTAACTTGAAATTTGTTTACTTCTGAAAAAGCTCGTGGCTCGTATAGTTGTCTGGTTGTTAATGTGCATTAATTTTTCTTATTTGCAGTACAGGTGCTTTGCCGGAAGGTTTTTTTTTTTCTGTCTGCATAAGGGGTGGTAAAGCATAACTAAATAATGCATTGAGATTTCACTTGTCCCACAGAAATTAATCTTTAGGTAGCTCTAACCACCTTGTATGAAAGATCACTCTCCTATCTTATTGTATCTTCACTATCTATATGTCACGACGGTGTTTTGCTAAGGAGGGAAGACAAGAATAGGCAATTAGAAAGGACAAGTGCTATCTTCCTTTGAAGATAAGTCCTGCCGTCCTTATCGAACTCTCTTTCGCGACTTCCAAGATACGAAAGCACTTTCTTGTTTTCCCACCGAAGTCTCTGCCCGAACCACTATTTTAGGATTAAAGCAATCAAATGCTTATCATTTAACGCCGAGGAAATCCGTATTATTGTTTAAAGGTTTAAGAAGGAATTTGAGATATCGTCAAGATGTTAATCTAGTGGAAATCTTGATGGAATTAAGGATGGATCAATGGAAGGAAAGGAACTAGATGCACCTTTGCAGTGTAGTCGGATTAATGGACTCAGCAGCAAGTCTCGAGGCACAGTCTGTGTATATTGTGCTGTCAGAACTTGCTTTAAACATGCACGCCAAGACTGCAGTTTGTATTTTTCTCCGTTTGGTGACTTTCCATTAATGGTTCTTAACAGTGGCGTAACTAGGGTGGAGCAGGTAGGGGGCACATACCTTGGATGCAAATATACTTTGGGAGGGTGGGAATGTGCACCTCGGAGCCGTTTTTTCCCCCTTCTCTCTCTCTCTTTTTATTTTAAATTTTTAAAAAATGAAGCGAAATTTCGGTGTTTTTCCTTGATCCGAAGGACTACTTCCGAAAGAATTTTTCACAAAAATGATTTTCACCTCGTATGAAAATTCAAAAAGTTATCTTTTTAATGATATCAATTAAGTTGCCGTACCATTTTTTCTCTAATTTTAATAAATTTAAAAATATTTTTTGACATAATTTACAACAAAATACCTTTTCATTGTTTCAATGAAATTCAAGTGGTTTTCATTGTTTAAACAAATATTTGATTGCGTGTCTCTTTTTCATTGTTGAAAGCCAAGGTAATATGCTAATGGATTTTCTTTTATTTCATCAATTTTCCTATGAAATCTGTAATCAAAGTCTTATAGGATAATAAGTTTATTAATGAAAGTTGGTTCCGACACCGTGCAGTTACTTGACTCTATTAGGGAGGTTTATTTGTGTAATAAACAGAACATATGTAAGGTTACTGAAAGAATGCTGTTTAAATGTCTATCATCATTTGAAGTTTTAAAATTACTTTGTTAAGGGAACCATGAATATCAAATTATGCATAAGATATTCACATGAAATTATATTTCCAGCGAATAAACTGGTCGCCGAAGGCTGCTCGCTGTTAATAAGATAAATTTTTGAATGATAAAATGTTGCAAAAACCATTTTTTGTGATAATATTTCCAGAAGTTATCAACAGAAAACGCCAAAATTTTGCTTAATTTTCAATTCTAATTAAAATTTCGAAAAAATCTCTCCGAGGCGCACATTACCATCAAAGTAGATGTGGCCAAATTTTGGTAGCTGTAGATACAATGTTCTTCCCTGCAGAGCGCCAGCAGACAAACAGACGCGAATACCCATATTCACTTAATATTAGTAGAGATAAAAGCGAATATGTGTGTGTGTTTCGAAGCTCTGAAGGGCAAACTGTTTGATCTTTAGTTACTAAATTAGGTATAGGCAAATTTGGTAATGAAATATACATATAAACATAAATTATTTTCTTTTGCGATGAACTTGGAAAAACAGAAAATTCGGCTATGCCGCTCAGAGGGTTGCCATAATAACAAACGGAGTTATCCCTGTCCTGACTTGGCACCCGGACATTGAATGACAGCCGCTGCAACAGCTCGAGTACTGAGGCCTTAGTCCTAGTAGCCATCACCGGGCACGGCCCGACCCCAAGGGGTGGGCTTGGGGCTCAAGCCCCCCCCCCCCTCTTCAGGTCTTAAATCATCGACTGCCCAGAATGTTATGAATTTAATTTGTTTAAAAAAATTTCTTATCTAGACTCTACAGAAAAGTAATTGTAACATGTCAGACACAAGTGCGTATTTACGACAGGGAAGGAGGGATGACTCCCCTCCCCATGCTCTTCCAGAATGGTGGAAAAATTGAATATTTTTTTCTTTTCATTTTTCTTGCAGGTGTGTGGCTAGCGATAGTTTAAGGGACAACATTTTTTTTGCAGGGTTTCCGGAGACACTCATTGATTGCCCTAGTATGGAAATACTAAATACTGATATGTAACTGTGCGGCTATCGTATTACAACGTCGATTGCCGAGGCAGTTTTCAGTGAGGAAAGGAAATTCCCTATTAATAAAATCACTCGATATTTTTCAAACTTGAGTCTTCAGAGATATGTATTGAATTGTATAAAGGTTAGGAACTGTTGAATATCCACGAGGATATTCAAGCTTAAAAGAAATCAATTTGTTTAAAATTCCTCGTCATTTAGCTTCTCTAAGAGAGCAATTGAAATTCATTTCTCTGCAACGCCGATATTTTTCTGAATTGTTATAATTCAACTGGAATTTTTACATAAGCTGACCTATATATCTGGCTTCAAAATTATGAAAGAAAAATTATCCAGGGAAACCTGTTTATAACGATATTCTAGAGACCTGGGGAAAATATTGTTATAGACAAGTTATCGTTATAGACAGTTTAAGTATTTGTAAAGTCAATGCACGTGTGCATGTACTAATGCACTGACTGATTTTATTACGTTTATTTATTCATCTTACAAATACTTGCTGATATGAAATTGTATTTTACAAACTTTAAATTATTTTTAAGAACTTCAAAGGGAAAAATTTCCTTAACATTTTTACTAAAAATAAAAGTATACATAGTAGGGAGATTTAAATATAAATGTTATCTATAATAATACCCATGTTTTACGTAATGTCAATGTTTTAATCCGCGCCATCGTAGATTCAAGGATTTAACACATGGAAAACGAAATTCAAGGAACAAGTGCTCAGTCCGAAGTACTAACTACGAATGAACAGGTAGAGCCCAGCAAGAGACAGAGGCAACAAACATACGCGCTCATTCCAATCGCTAGACCCCTAAGCTCTGATATCTTTGCTACAACAGGATCCGGTTTCTATTTCCATCTATCTCTTCCCCTGTTATCTCACATACTAGACCATGGGATGTTGTTTTCAAAGGCAAAAAAAATCTAGATTGTACTGTACCAGCTTTCTGACACGATAAAATTATCCTTATAAAAAGTTGCATCCAAAAAGCGACTATCGCTGTAGACAGGTTCAGAATATAGGAATTGCGAAAATAGGAATTCTGCCGGGATCACAACAAATATCGTTATAGGCAGGTTTATCGTTATATACAGTGTCGTTATATAGAGGTTTCACTGCAATATGTTATGCAGTTAAAAATTATTTACTACAAATATTCATATTTCCTTGAATAATCTAAATATTTACTTTGAATTTGTTATAATTTCTCCGCTGTCACGTATTCTGTAAGAAATGTATAATTTAGTTGAAAACTAAATGTTATAGGCAAAAAACGTGTGGAAAAATTGAGGGAATTTTTAAAAAAATGTGCATCTCCTCGAATATAGGTACTATTTTTACGAAAATTCATGTAATTATTACGGGCACGAAACGAAAGCATTGATGAAATTTGCCAATCATTATCAGTTTTCTGTGAAACGGGGTGAGCCCAAATCATTGTTGCCTTCTTCATTTCTCTTTTTCTAGCCTTCTTGATTTTTCTCTATTTCTCTCTCTCTCTCCTTATCTTTACTTTCTTGTTGGTCTCCTATATGCCCTCGTGACCGAATCTTTACTTTAGAACGTGAGTTCCGAAGATTGTACGTCTCGCAATCCACCACAACTGATTGTGAGCCACAATATCTGTATTAACTCCAAATTCATTACATTGTACGAATTATGCTTAACTTTTGGACACCAGCGTATCTGAAGATGTTAACAGTGAAATGAGGGTCCATAGAACTTTTGGAAGTAAAGAGGTAGAGAAAATGATCCTTCAAGCAATGCTGAAGAATGCCTCGCAAGAGCGCTATTTATAATATAGTTGATGTCTTTATTTCCGAACTTCAGTTAAGGTTTATCCCAGACTTTTATGGGATTTTACCTCTGGAAGGCCTTATACCATCGAAGAAAGCAATCCACAATGGCAATGATATTATTCATGCAGCTTTGAAGTACAACTGGTATTTTAGAAGTTCAGAGTTTCAATTAAAATCAGAACTCAAAATATTGGGAGCAAAATCGGTGAGTATGTTTAGGGAACCAGAGACAACTGCTGAAAGCCGACTGTGGCAATTCTTCAAATATTTGGGACAGTTCCTGTGACGATAAAGAATAGCAGATAAAAAATGTTCTACATTAAAGAGGCTTAAGACTTATTTATGCAGCTCAATGGGACAGACAAGGCTCCCTTGCTATCATTCATAAAGATAGAGAAATCAATGCTGAAGATGTGATAGACGTATTTTGTAAGAGAAAGTCAACGAGAGATTGGCTACGACTAATTAGCAATCTTGTGAAAAGGGCGAAACTTTTTGAGTAAAAAAATAAAATAAAACAATTTTAGTTGGCTGTATAGCATTTTTTTAAAGTTAAAAATACGAAAATTAGCTTTTCCACAGCATTCTTCACGGATTCCAAATCCGCCCTCCTATATTTACAAATGTAAGTCCTGTATATGGACGAGTCTTCTGTTTTGTTAGTTTTGGATTCACAGACCATTTTAAGGTAACCCTCCGATTTAAGCAATCGCCAAATCCGTTTGGATACTGTTTCAAGAGCCAAGTTCGAACTAGTTCTTTCTTTTGTACGCAAAACGTTGAATTCTGTGTTCTTTGAGTTCGTTTAATTCTTTTTATTTAAAACGAGTAAAAAGAGGAGCTCTTTCAATTTGAAATTTCGAATGGAACGTCTGTAATTAGCTAAATCTTTTGTCTAGCAGTTTAGCCACCAGTGATTATCTAAGTCGTTTGGTTAAAACTTTAATCATCAAACAAGCCTTAGAAGTCTCCAAAAACAACGATAACGAAGAATTATGGCAACTTTTTCACAAAATGAGGCTCGTATTTCAAGTAGTCATTAAGAATAACAGCAATAGGAAGATCAAATTTAATATTTTCAAAGTATCCTTAAGCCATAACATTAAACAATGCTACTTTAAACATTAATTAACATTTGCAGAGTTTGAAGATTCCCATTGACGATGTATTTACATCAGAAGTCGGTCAGTATAATGGAAGTTCTAGATTACCCTAAATACATAAAGAAGAAAATTGGTCCATATTTACTAAATTAAATTAATTAAAAATTAAATTAATTAAAAAAATTAATTCCTTAAAATTTGATTAATTAAAAATTAATAATTAATTCAGTTTCATAATTCATAATTTTAAGAGTTAAAAACACTGAAAAAATTTTCCACTGTAGCCCCCACCTTAACGAATTCCCAGATCAGCCCTTGCGACCCGTCCTGAAGGAGGTACGTACTGCCCTACCGCCACGAGAAAAACACCAGACATGCCTGTGGCGGTCGTTATGGAAACGGAATATTCCACTGCATTTTGGGAGGTGAAGGAAAGAGTTTCATTTCATTTGGCACAGATAGAACCGGCGGAACTCTCATTTTGCTTCGTACTTCAGTCGAAAACGAATTCCTCGCCTAACGAAGTGCGCTCAGCTTGCCAAATATTGCGGTTGATTTTATACCCGTTTTCCTCCTTTCTTCGACTCATCTACTGGAGGCAACCTTGTTCAGGATTTTTCTCGTGGCGATAGGACAGTACTTTCACTGGAGAGCGTAACTCAACATCCACCATCACATTGCCATTATTGTTACCATCGCCTCCACCATTATTGTTATCGCCGGATAAGTAAGCAAGATCTCGCTTACTCATCCGGCGACTTCTCATTCACGAACTCGTGGTGCCCCGGGGGGAGCGCTCAGAAAGTTTGGTTTGTATTACATAAATCATATTCTTTCAAAAATATTTTATATAATATTACTTTTGTGTAATTGCAATTACAGTCTTCGCACTCCCCGGCATTACATTTCAGAAAAAAAGGAAGAAAAATCCGGATCACATTTGAAAAAAAAAAGGGGGCTATGAGCACAAGATACTCTTCATATTCATACGATGTTGTGTGGCAGTCAGAATATCGTATCAACATCGTGGAGATATCGTAAAATATCTTAATTTTGATATTTACCCTGGGCGCCATTTTATGTAGGTATGCCTCTCTTAACCGTGTGCCTTCAAGCGAAAGTGTGACGTAGTATTTCTTAATTTGAAAGGCATTTTAACCATCGGTTTAACTGTAAAATTCACTTTTACAATGTTTGCTTTGTGATTAGCATAACGAAAAGGACTTGACTTTTGCATAAATCTAAGATGATTTGCATCCGTATAAATAGAGGGTAAAAGATCATTCAACTATAAACCAGCGGGAGTGGTCTCCCCTAAACTTTCTCGTATACTCCTAACACATGTAGAGAAAACTAGAATAATAAAAGGCGTCAAATAAACTTCCGTCGCAAGTAAACCAAAGTTGGAACCACGCGTGGTTTGAAGAATCAAAACAAATTCAAATCCTCTGCTCATTCTTTTGCGCAACAGGACCTGGCGAGACTCCCTAAATGTTTGCTTCCTTACAAAATCACTCCAGAATTGGTTTTTGGCAAACTGCCAAGTTTCGGAGCGTCCCTTTCTTGCACAGGCATTGCCACCAGTAGGCATGCGCAGGGAGTTGGTTTCAAAACTGAACAAGTATGCGATTATACAGACCGACAGACAGTCAACCCATTGACGGATTTGGCCCAAAATTTTATACGGACCTACATTCATGACGATAAAACTGTGTTTAAAATTTTATCCATCTGGCTTTTCAAGTTTTTGAGTTATAGCGTTCGCATGACCTCGAACATACAGACAGACTTCCCGTTGACGGATTTTGTCCAAAATTTGATAGAAACCTACAAATTATGTTTAAAGACCACATACCAAATTTCATCCCCGTAGCTCTAATAGTTTTCGAGTTATCGTGTTCACAGACACACACACAGACACACATAATTCCAAAATTGTGTTTTTCGGAATCAGGGAGTTCTAAAACGTGGAGATTCGTCAAAATCTCGAGTTCGAATTTTTTGACGATTACAATACTTTCTCTTTGTATACTTCGTATACGAGAAAGTAAAAAGAACCACTTCTCAGGGGGAAAAAAAACCCTGACGAGCTATTTCCTCTCCTGCAAAACAGTAGATATGAGTTTTATTTTTTCAAAACGAAACGTAATTTGTTAAATAAGAGTGCATTAATGGCATTTCATTCGCCATAAATGTTACCTGTTGGATTTCGTAGACTTTTTATGTAGAGTGCGAGAGAGAATGAAATTAAATAAATAAACAATGCCCGACTTAATTTCTCTTTGTTTAACTTATTTGTGCTAGTTTTTTTATGAATGGGAATTTTCCTTCTAAACTTTCGAAAAGCGTAATTATTATTTACTACATGTAAAATAACGCAAAAACACCTTAGCGAATGCATGAAGTTTCTCGTATCTTCCATTCCTGTTAATCAGAAGAGAAAGAAACTGAAAACATAATAATAGAAAAAAACATCGCATAAATAAATAGCATTGCGGATAATATTAAAAAACAAAGAAAAAACCTTTGAAAAATAACAGACTGGATTTTCATTAAAAATATTACTCATTTCGAAGTCTCGTTTAAAATAATGGTAATTTTAATTTTAATCATTTTTTTTACAATTGCTAGTTATTTTCAACGCATGATTAGTTTGCGTTTTTAGTAAACAACAATTCCCACTACTATTTGTAAACACACAGTCAAATATATATATATATATATATATATATATCGAGTCAGTTATGATTTGTGTCACGACGTTCAACCTTACTTCACCAACGATAAATTGTTACTGAATATTGGCTTCAATTGTTAATTAAATCTTTAAAAAAAGTTTTAATTAATAACCTTGATTTATTTACACAATAAGCAAACATATTAATAATAATCATGAAGGTGTTTTTTCTTTTTAAATTTTTCTGATGAGAATATGTTTTTCGCCTTAAGAAAGGTTGATCTGTGATTATTTTGCCTTGTCACTATTATTTGTTTGTTTACAAATTAACAATCGAAACATCCGCGGACTTCGACAATGGAAATTTAAAAGTATCCAAATATCAGATAGGGCCAAATATTTCTTTTTATCAAATGAATTGACGATTACAATACTTTTTTCCCTTTGTGTACTTCGTAGAGATAGGAGAAAGTGAAAAAGGCGCTTCTATCTTTTTTTGAAGACATTTTAAAACAATGAATTATCTCTACTAATAATAAAGGAGAATGTGTGTCTCTGTGTGAGTTTTGGCGCTCTACAGGACAGACCGCTGGACCTAGAGTTACGAAATTTGGCACGAATATTCTTTGGAGGGTGGGAATGTGCACCTCGGAGCCTTTTTAAAGATTTTAATTAGAATTTAATTGATTAAAAATTAAGCGAAATTTTGGCGTTTTTTCTTAATAACTTCCGAAAACATTACAGCACAAAAATAATTTTTACGCCATATGAAAGTGCAAAAAAATAGCCTTTTCAATGACATCAATTATTTTGCCGTACAATTTTTTAAAAATTTTAATAACCTTTTAAAAATATTTTTGGCATAATTTACAACAATACTTTTCATTGTTGAACGCAATTCAAACCGTTTTCATTGTTTAAACAATTATTTTATTTTCATATTTTTCTTTCATTGTTGTAATGTGAGATAATATCCTAATACATTTTGCTTTCATATTTTATTTCATCAAAATTTTTGTGAAATCTGTAAACCAAGCTCTTTGAGATATTAGGTATATGAAGAATGTTGAAATGAAATGGATATTTGTAAGAGGAGTAAGAAAGTGAAGATTACGCTGACAACTTGCAATTAGATCTTACATGACATGGTCAGTTATTTGACTCCATTAGAGACATTTATGTAGACAATAAACAGAACAGGTGCAAGGCCAATAAAAAAACATGGGTTAAATATCGACTACGATCTGCTTACGTTGTTAAGCGAACCGTGAATAGGGGAAGGTCGGGTAGTACCGGACTGGATCTAGTATTGGACATGCGTTATTTCTTACATTTGCTGTAGAGGGCGGAACCTGTCAAGACACCAGCGTGTTGGCTGAAGGTACAAAGTTCAGATGCTGCCATATTTAGTCAAACGGCAGAGTTGTTGGCACGTGGCAGAAAATTTAGTTTTTTTAGCACTGTTTTGAGTGAATGAAGATAACTTTAGATTGTCATAGCTTGCCTGAAAGTGAGTATAACTTGATTTTTTGTTTATTGTTGAAAACAGCACTTATTTTCTTTAAAGTTGTAGGCCGTAAATCGCCTCAGGCTTATTAATACGCATGTGGTAACCGATGTTTTATTCCATGACGATCGGGTTGTATCGGACACAGTTTAGAATTGATAAGAATTATATTCTCATGGATTTGTTTGGTTTTTGCAGGATAATATGGATAAACTACATCAAAAGTGGGATGAAAATAATATGAACGAAGCAATAGAGAAAGCTATAACGATGGAAATGATAATTAGAGAAGCGAGTGAAAGATATTCTGTTCCCAAACGCACAATAAGAGATAAAGTAAAAGATTTTGCAGAAGGTGAAAAGGTAGAAATTAAACCATGTTTGGGCAAAGTTAAGATATTTCCAACAACATTCAATGATGAACATGGGATGATGTTATACAATCATATTAAGAACTTGGATAGCCATCTCATGCCTCTAAGTAAGGAAGAGTTTTTGAAACTTGTCTATCAATATGCAGAGAAATTGAAAATAAAACACGGTTTCAATAAAACAAAACAAAAAGTTGGAAAAGACTTCTATTATGATTTTATGAAAAGACATTGTGGGGTCCCAAGACGCCGCCACATTCCCACGAGACCGACTGACCAGACCCCCCAGCTAGCTAGCTGAAAGCGAACGGAGAAAGGAAGCCGATGTCGTAAAACCGATCCTGATTACATAATCCGAAGAGTTTTTTGAAAGGACGTGCCGACTGACCGTTGAGAAGATCACCCAAGTTGCCGTCAGAAGAAACGCATTACGTTGTGGCTTTTGCCAATGATGAAGCGGGAAGAAGGACAGAGATTTGTGGTTGGTGAAACTATTTCATCACCCGACAAATCATCGAAACTTAACATTTCGGCCACGCCTCGGAGGGCAGGGTCAAAGGTGTTCTTAAGCTGGAATTCGGGACGGAAGAAAGGGAGATCGTTTTCGGATTCGAAGAGATTCGATTCGGAGTCGAGATTCGAGATTGAATTCTCGTGTTCGAGAATTCTGAAGGCAGCTCTCAGCCTGAGACGCTGTTCTTGTTCGGGCCTAGTCCCGTGAAACCGTTAGCCAACCCTTGGCTGAATAAGCTCTTAGAGAGCTGGAAAGCAACTGAGGAATTCTTCGGAATTTGTCTCTTAAGTGAACGTGCAATACTTCACTGCCTTTTACCTCCTTCGGTAACCGATATAACTCTTTGGTAGTTATATGCAAATATTTTGAGCAGTCTAATCCCTCAAATCACTTTTTCGGCCATCGGACATTGTACTCGCCTTGAGTAGAACTTTATTGAACTTTTCAATTTACGTATGAGTAGATTCACAGCAAATCTGCGATTGAATCCAGATTGAACTCTGACTTTGTTTTACTCTATCTCATCCTGAGTTAGGCAGAATTTATGGTTGATATTAATTTGTATATTCTTGTAAATAATCCAGTAATCAAGAAGCTTTAATTAAAATTAATATCCTAATATGGCTGTGTCTGGTGAAATCTTTTCATAACTCAGTATCACTGGGCTAAGACCCTACAACATAATGACCTGCGATTAAGGAGTGCTGAATCTATAAGCTTGCAGAGAGCAGCAGGTTTCAGTGAGGAGCAAGCGGGTAGATTTTTTGAAAAACTGACTGAATTAATGGAGAAGTATAGCTTTCGTCATTCAAAGAATTTTAATGCTGATGAGACTGGTGTGTCATGCGTCCATACTAACAAACTTAAAGTGGTGTCAGTTAAAGGCAAAAAACAAGTAGGGAAGTTGACATCAGCTGAAAGAGGCAGAAATGTAACAATCCTACTGAGTATCAATACTTCAGGTGACCAGATTCCCTCTACTTTTTGTTTTTCCACGGGTGAGGTTGGACAATGAATTTAAAAAGGATGCATCGTTAGGAAGTGGTTTTGATGGTCAACCGAGCGGATGGATAACAGCTGAACATTTCCTTAAATGGCTGAAAATGTTTGTGGAGCGGGTTAATCCAAGTGAAAAAAATCCTGTCCTTTTGATAGTGGATGGCCTCTCAAGTCACAAAGACCTTAATGTGATCACATTTACGAAAGAAGACCACATTCACATGCTGAGATTTCCCCCTCATACATCACAAACCTCCAGCCACTTGATAGGGTGATTATGAAGTCTTTCAAAAATGCGCATAACGAAACATGCTCCGTCTGGATGTGAAAATACCCAAACATGCTCAAACTTAAAGACATAGCTGGTTTTGAAAATATTCCCTTTTCACGGATATGTCGAACGGAACTGGCTCAGTCAGGTGTCAAATGTAGTGGTGTTTGTCCATTGAATCCCAGTGTTTTCGCCGATTTAGATTACACCCCTTCTTTTTCTAAGGCCGATCAATCACAAAATGGTAGTATATCCATCATGGCTATAGAAGACAATGGTGCTGCCACATCTACCTCGGTTTTGAGCTTGCCCGGTCCTTCGAAGCCAGTAGCAGACGAGCATATAGAGGAAGTTCGAGCAGACTTGAAAAATAATAGTAGTAAAATTACGACTCTTATTGAGGATTCTGCCAAGACAACTGCACTTCAAGATATTTTAGAAGAGATATCACCACTTCCTAGCAGCTCAAATACTAATTTCATATCAAGACAAAGTCGTGGGCAACCAGCGGGAGTGGTCTCCCCTAAACTTTCTCGTATACTTTCTAAGTAGAAATTCGTCAAAATCTCGAGTTCGAATTTTTTTTGACGATTACAATACTTCCTCTTTGTATACTTCGTATATGAGAAAGTAAAACAAAAAAATAAACAAACCTGAAATCAAATATCTGTTGCCATGTTTCAAAAAAATATTACTTTGAAGCAGGCGCGATAAAATAGGCAATGCAATGAATACTAAAGCGAAAATTCTGCTTTGGAATTGAAATCCCAAGAAAACAATTTATAATACCACAACCGTAACAATTGCAAAAGCGCGTGAATAAAAGATTTGCTGAAATAATGAGATCGGTTTGATTTACAACAATAAAAAAATTGTTAACAATTGATGCTTGAAAACATTATTTATTGTTGTAAATAAAATTTACAACAATAACAGATTGCTACCAATACGCATACGCATGAGAATCGGATTAAAAGAAATTGAATATGCAATTTGAACGCCTCTTTTTGACGAATTTGGTCCAAACTTTTATACGGAACTACATTCATAACGATAAAACTGTGTACCAAATTTTATCCATTTATCTATTCAAGTTTTTGAGTTATAGCGTTCACATGACCGCGGACATACAAATAGACAGACTTCCCGTTGACGGATTTTGTCCAAAATTTGATAGAAACCTACAAATTATGTTCAAAGACCACATACCAAATTTCATCCCAGTAGCTCTAATAGTTTTCGAGTTATCTTGTTCACAGACAGACACACACACAGACAGACATACAGACATAATTCCAAAATTGTGTTTTTCGGTTTCAGGGAGGTCTGAAACGTGGAGATCCGTCAAAATCTCGAGTTCGAATTTTTCGACAATTACAATACTTTCTCTTTGTATACTTCGTATACGAGAAAGTAAAAAAGGGAAATTTTAACCTCCACTCCATACAAAGTTGAACTTAAACAGAAGAAGGAAGAGAAAGAAGAAAGAGAGAGAATCTATGAAGCTAAGAGGAAATTACAGATGGAAAATCTTCTAAACAAAAAGAGAAAAAGAAAAATAGTTCAAGTAAAGAGATCAAAACTGATTGCACCTAGGATTGAAAAAAATGTAAAACGAACTTGAAGCTCCAAAGAAGACTTGTTGAAAATGAAAGAAAAAATGGATCCGAGAAAGAAAAAAAAGGAGGAGACGAAGAGACTTATTGCATCATCTGTAGTGAAACCTTTGAAGAAGACTGGATTCAGTGTCGGATTTGTGAAGGTTGGGCTCACGAAAATTGCGCCGATCTCGAAAGAAACAACTTGTTTTATGAATATGATGTTTGTTTTACTGAAAAAAAGTAAACACAGAATGCATTTGCGTTTAAAACGAATTGTTAAATTGTGAAAAACTGATAGCTTTTGAATTTTTCTGATTTATACCATTTTTTTATCGTGTAATAACCTAGATTTAAGATGTATAATTTGTACTTTTATAAGTTTCTTAAAAATAACTCTGCCTAATAATCAAAAAGTTATTTGTGAAACCAAAAGTAATTCTCTTCTTGCACATATTTTTCATGTTCGATACAACCCGCCCAAAAAAAGTGAAAAAAAAATACAACGTCTATGAAAAGTTTTAAAAAAACGATTGATATTATTATTTTAGAAAAAACGTGTTTTAAGAGGTGTTTTCATAAAATATTAAAGTTTTGTATGGAATATAATCTGGTCCAATTGAGCTCTAAAAATATTTTATAATATTTAAGGAGCTTAGGTGTCCGATACTACCCGACCTTCTCCCATACAATTATTCAAGATTCATTTGAAAGTATATTCCCGGAAAACCAGCTGGTCTCCAAAGGCGGCTAGTAATTTAATAATCCCTAAGCATTTAATCAGTGAATGGAATCAGCTTTAATGGGATAATAATTTTAGCTTGGCCTTAAAGGAAGCTGGCATTCCAGGTAGAAGCAGGTGATTTTCTGTTAGTTCTGACTCCATTTGTTTAATCTAAGGATCATGTATCGAGCAAGAACTTCTTGAACAGTCATTTATTAGCAGAAGACTTGGATATTGCGAAACGCGCGAGTTCTTGATAAGTCACTTCGTTGCAAGTAGCGGAAGGAAGAACGAACAGCTAAAGGATTAAAAAGGAAATGACGGATCAGGTAAGTCTTATCGTATTTTATGGTATTTGTTTGCCCCTGAAAAGATGTGCCAGTAACATCACGAAGGTGGATTGACAGTTAAATTGAAGAAGTGTAAAAAAGATGCTGAAGGTTAATTATATTCTTGTACGGACTGTCGCATAGCATACTTCATGGTATGTAAATGGCATGGAATACCACAGGGAAACATACGCAGTGATATTGAAATATTTTGAGTTGATCACGTAGGTATCTTTTCCAGGGTATGCAGACGGCAAATAAGGCGTAAAATGTGTTAATGTCAATTAATATTCTAATTGACGATATCGTTATGTTATTTGATATTGAAGAAATGTAAAAAAGATTTGAAAGTTGATAATATTCTTGTACAGACTGTCGCATTATAACATATTTCCGGAAGCATTTGAAATGATATTACAACATTTTGCATCGATCCTATAAGATATATTTTCCATTAATGTCAATTAATATTCTAATTGAATATATTGTTATGTTATTTGATATTGTTCTATATTGTTGTGCATTTGCAAACATTTAAGTTAAGTTAGTTAATTTAACTAACTTAAATGCATTCACATATCAGGCAGACTCCTTTGAGGAAGTCTGCCCATTGCAATGGTTCTCATAACACAATTTCTGGAAGATATTTGCATAATTTCTCCGATCATGACCCTTAGAATCAAAAACTACTCCACGTTGAAAAGTACGTATACATATTTATGTGCAATTTTCTATATATATCTAGTTTAATCTGTCTATCTATATATATATGTGTGTGTGTGTAGCAACCGTTTATACGTTTCTCATTTATACGTCGTTTAATCACAGTCCCATTCATTCGTAACTATTGTAATGATAAAATGCTTCGTTTATGCGGTCTCTGTTATACGTCGTTTATACACTTACTTTAATTAATACTCACAGCCAATCAGCACGTCAAAAGGCGATTAAATATTTCCCCCCTTTTAAACGCCTATCTACATTAACGTAAATCGTATAAAATAAGAGATGTGTAATTAGCATTCAAGCTATGCAATAAAGGTATGATTTTTCGCTTTTTTGATAAATGTATACTTTTAAAATTAACTGTTGTTCTCAATATTATGTAATAATAAACTAGATTGTCTTAAAAAGTTTTAAAATTATTGCTTTTAAATGAATTTGCATTAATAACATCAAATTTGTAATAACCGAAGTTGTTTATCAAAATTTCGGTATACGAAATATTTTTTCGTATAACAGAATTATACGAAATTCGATTATTCGAAAATATAAATTATAATTCGACGATAGATGATAATTGTATTTTCATTCATACGTCGTTTTATGTCAGTCTCTTGAAAGACGTATAAACTGTGTGTGTGTGTTCTGTCGCCATAAACCTATAGCGGTGTTTATGCTGTTGGAATTAAATTTTTTATCTTGCTTTTCCTTTTATGTTAATTTGATTAATTTATCCAGTTATTTAAGTAATGTTCAATATTTTAGAGTTTCAAGAATTTTCCTTCATTTTTTATGTTTTAGATATTTTCAACCATAGATTTATAGATTAGGTTCATTATTTTTAAATTTAGCATTTGGATTTATACATTGTACTTATTTTCAATAATATTTGTATATACATACACAGGGTGATTTTAAAAAAACGTGGCCAAACTTTAAGACTAGGTGAGGCATACTGAAGGAAATTTCGTATTTTTTCGAATATCAATCGAAAGGATGGATGAATTTTCCCTGAACTTCGACCATATAAAAAGTTGGCTGTAAATTATAAGTTGCATCAAACATTTGGTCACGAGGGCATTCAAGGGATCGTTCAAAAATTGATGAACTCGAAGAGAGATTTTGGCTCACTCCGCCTCTTAGAAAGTTGATAATGGTTTGCAACTTTTATCAATTCTTTTGTGTGATGTGCGCACTATTTACATGCATTTTAGTGAAATAGCACGAATATTCGGGAAGATATAAAGGTTTCTTTAAAAGATCCCAAATTTTCCCCATGTTTTTTGCTTATAACTTGCAGAATTTTCCTTGGAATTTTATGACACTTACAGAGTTCATGGTAATATACTAGAAAAGCATTCTATCAAAATTGCATGTAAATGCGTTGAATAGTAAAAGAGATATTAGCATTTGTAGTAAATAATGTTTTACTGCGCATGCGCGAAAAAGTAGCGTAATTTTCTTTTACAACTTCAGAGCCATACATATAACGCAACTTATATAAAAATTCCAGTTCACTACCATTAATATTCAGAAAGATATCTTCATTTTTTCCGGCGTTGTTTTATGCACAATGCCATCTGCTGCCTCTAGATGGCGTTTTCGCACCCATGTTCCAGTGCGATTCTGAATGCTTATCGTATGTCTGGTCTACCCTTAAAGTTTGGCAATGTTTTTTGAATCACTTGCGTAATATTATAAGAAAACAACATTAAAAATCAATTCAAAGTAAAATGCCTTCTAAGAGATAGATCCGTGCTAGAGTTTGTGCGGAAAATACCGGAATTCTCGGCGTTCGTTCAGGATTTCCCTTTTGAAGAAACTCTCTGAGTGTTTTCGTTATGCGTTTGTTTATTGCTGTTATATAGATTTTGAATTTCTTCCAAAATTAAAAAAATAATTGATATAGTTTTTATATTATATATGGTATATATACTAAATGAATATATACCATAATACTTTATAATTTATAATAATACTTTTGAATGTAGTATATCTGGTATATATACTACATTCAAAAGGCTCCGAAAATTTTTAAATATTTTCCAGATGTAAATGAAACACACGCACACAGGATGTCCCTCCAATCGTGACTCAATAGCTTATTTCTAAACTGTTAAGGATAGACACATGCTTCCAATTGGAAAAATGCTTTACTAGGCAAAAATAATTACGTTTTATGTTGTTTGTATCAATAAATGTACGACGTCTGACTTTTTATACGGTCCCCAAGGTCCTATCAGTCATATTTAGTAAAATATTTTTAAGACATTCACATTATAGACAAAAAGAATTCAACTCTTCTGCAATCGGACCTGGCCGAGTTATGAAGCTTTGAATTTCATTATTTTAGACAAGTCAACGGAAACGCCGTGTTTTGATTAGCCAATATTCTCGATGCGGTCATTGAAATGGTCAAAAATTGTTTAAAATAGTGATATTTAGATCTGCACAACTCGATCAGTTATAGTCGCAGAATAGTGGATCTTCTTTCGTTTAAAATATTAGTGTATCAAGAATATTTTACTAAATATGACTGATAGAATTGGGGGACTGTATAAAAATGTGGACTTAACGACATAAAATATTATTTTTTACGTCATTTAGAGCATTTTTTCCAATTGGGAGAATGGGCCCGTCTCTAAAGAAGAAATGAAAACGAAATGAAGATCTCTAAAGTCAGAAATGATCTGGATCAAAGTGGACACGGGATCGCCTAATTCAGACTACCCGGGCATTTTTTAATTACAGTGATAGAGAAGTAATTTTAATGAAAAACATGCGATAGAATTTTTTAATACTAGCTTATTTATCTTCAAATCAATGTAATTAATTATTTTTATGAAATAGACTTTATAGTAGAAAAAATGCCATAAAATGTCGTGTCATCGGTCCAATTAAAGGAACCAAATGCCCAGATTGGACCATCAATTTCTTTAAGCAGATTTAAAGTATATATATATTTTTTAACAAATTCACACCAGCACACCATGCATGTACCAAGTATGACATTTTACGTACTCTTTCACTTTCTCTTCTCCCTTTGTTTCCTTACAACAGATGATACAAAGCTGCGTAACTTTAGTTTTTGTTCTTTTTGATCCAACATTTGATGGCCTTAACGTCCTTCTACTGTTTTTTTATCTTTGACTTGTCCCACATCCAATTTATTAGGACTACTAGTGGTGATAACTGCCTTCAGAGCTATTCCTGTAGTCAGTAGCTTAACTAGAAGGGGCGGCATTGCGAAATGGGCGGCAAAATCCGACACGCAGGAAAACAATTTTATAACCAAGAAGAGAAATGACACTAGCTATCATTGTGTAGATAAAAAATAAATAAATAAATAGTGCAATCAATTCGTAATTTCAACCTTTTGTCTGTAATGTTATTTGCCGTTATGTGAAGAAAAGACTGATGCTGGGCGCGCGATATCGCAATCTATATGCAGAGATCTAGGGCTTCAAATGACGAATTTCTAATAAAATGTTTTTTCCTGGAATCTTTTTTTGAGATTTATGTGTCATATGTAACATGTGAAGGAAGGGCGGCAGAAGTTACAGCTACGCCACTGCCTATAGTTTAAGAAAATAGTTCCATTGATTTAAACAGTCCAATTTGGGGAAGTTTTTGTGGTCCGATTTTGGCAACTTCTGGATACCGACAACAACGAAAACAAAAAATCCCCTAAACTCATTTTTAAACT
>BGPR01010403.1:34705-52634 GCA_013235015.1 Araneus ventricosus | reverse complement strand
GGGGATACTATTTTTCAAGGGCGAAAAACTCTCTATAGGGTGATGAAAAGCTACAGATTAGCAACCATAAGGGAGTTAGTTACACTAATGAGCAAGTGGTTCAACAGCTGTACCAGGTTATAAGCAGAGGAAAATAATCTACTGGTATAGCATCTGTAATAATAAGAAAAGAGACTTTCAGAAGAAAAAGTTTCGATGTTCTATTTTTTGAGCATTAGATATTATTTTTAGAAAAAAATAATATTCGATTATTTTTCATTCATCTTACGTTTTAACTCATTTATTTCGTAACAGTCAGTGTTTGGAAGTGAATTCCATCATTTTTATGTTGAATGATACTCGGACTGCATTTCTATAGGCTATTTGGAAAATTATTAAACAAAATTTTTTATTGTACTTTTTAAAAAAATTCAGCATTCTCTCACATGATAAAAATAAAATTTCGTTTAAGATCATGTAAAAATTCGGTAGTGATATTTATTTGCTTCTAATAAATATCTTCATTTGTCTGATATTCTTGGCTTTCAAATAAAAAATTATTATCAACTAAAAATTTATATCTTATTAAAAGCGATGTAAAACAAATAATTAATTTTGAACCGTTTTTAAAATTATGAATTCATATTTGTCTCCATTTCTTCAAAACTCATATCTGTATTAACATATTAATCATATTTAAATGTAAATTATAGTTCTATGCTTCTTGCTTCCAGACTCTCATGTTCTGAATATATAAATTAATAAAGACTGTAGACTAATTAAAGACGGAAAAGATTTCAGAAATCATGTCTTCAGAAATAAGTTTAAATTGTGATTGTGCAAACCAACGTTAATAATTAAAATAGTTAAGAAATAGTTTCGTCTACAACTTGAAGTTTTCATTCCGATGCACTTCATTAGTTCTCTTTTATAACTTCATCAAATGACGGAAAACGAAAGAGCATTAAAAATTGAAATCAATTATTATTTCCTAACGCTAAACAACGTTGTTCTTGGTTATCTTATTTTCGCATGCATGAAATTTTCTCGCTAACAATGGAAATTCACTGAAATTTGCATAATTAATAGTTCATTAATCAAGAATTTCATGAAAGCGCAAGAATTATTTATATTGCGCAATAGACATTTCCCTCTCACGTGTTAAAATTAGAATTATATTAAACAAACTTTTGATGCTATAAATATCACGTCTTCTGAGAAGCCTTTGCAGCTGTTGTAATAAATAGCTCATTTTAAGAGCTCATTCTCTCTTGAAAATAACTCTTAGAAAACAACTTAAACGAAGTTATAAGACGAAACTTAAACAAAGGAAGTATTAAGATTCAGGTAAATATTTATCGCCTTTACAACAAGGGTATTCATAGCCATTGCGATAGCTTTAATGGATTATTTAAAAGCACTATTTTAACTCCAGTTTAAAGTAGTTTACCATATGTTCAGGGATCATTTCTAGGTCTTACCTTTCAGAATTTATTTATTCTACATACTATATGCAAAGAAAAGCCGAAATCTGAGAAATTTTTATGAAATGCGTTATTTTTAGTGCGTATTTTGCTCAGATATTTAGAACTGTGTGAACAATCTCAAGAGTTTTGTACATTTTTGATGCACCCTGACTTAGATACACGACTAAGAACTGAACAGGTTTTATTATTATTATTTTATTTTTATCATTGAATGACAAAAGTTTAAATATGTGTGTAAATTATTTTTCTTTCTAGTATACATGTTGTTTTTGTATATTTTATATGTGATCAATTATTGTTTTTATGTTTTGGCATTTTTTTCTATCTTTCTTTTTTCATGTTGTTCAATTATGTTTAGCGTTATCTTAAATATTATTAACTTCCTTCTTACTTTTTTCCTTTATTTTTAAAACTGTCGCGTTTATCTTCTTTTTTTTTAAAATTATTGCTCCTTTTCAGTGTTGTGGCAACAGCTTCGTCCTGCATGCGCTGTCTATCTTGCTCATGCGTAGTGGAGACCTTAGTGCTATAAAGGCACAATCATCATTTGTCATCTCTCTCTTTGCTCTTGCTATTGCTTTGCTTTATGTTCCTGTGTTCAATTATCATTTAATTTACTTTTACTTTTATCTTGTTAAGTTCATTAAAGTTATAATTGTTATCATGATTCAGCTTCTTCAGTGTTGCGTGATGTTTCCTCACACCTGCACGAGCCAGTATATACATGCATACCTGTAAATGGTGGTTTGTACCTTCTAAGATACCTTGCCTGATGAGATGCAGTAGCTACTTTCTGTTGCAGTAACTTAAAGTAAATTATTGCCCTAGTGCTATAGACATAATGATAACCAAGTTAGCCTATTGACCGCCGCACCGATTCAAAGTAACAATCTTTAGATTTGGTTTGCTGAAGTGTAAACACCGTTCAGAGTTCCATGTACTTCTGTGTTCACAGTGTTTGTTTGCTTATTTTTATCTTCATTGTACATGAAATGTATTCTTTTCATTTGTGTATCCTCGGCACTTTAATTAGCCGACCTAGATTTTTTTGCGATCCTTAATAAAGGTGACGTTTTCATGCCCAGTAAACTGTTCAGTAGCCATAATGGTTACAGGCACGGGGATATCTACAGATCTATATAGTGATATTTTGACTACAATTATTTTATGCTAAACAGCTTCGTACCATTCTTTTTAGAATTCATCCAAATTTGATGCAACACTATTAGAATTTCAAGATCTTATTTCGTTTTAAAATTATAAAATAAAATTTTTGAAGAATGCACTTTTTGCACTTCCCGTCCACATATGGCATTATAATCTAAGTGGCAGCAATTTATAAGCTTTGGATAAATGATTCATTTTATCATCATTTATTTTCAAACTAATTTATTGATGCATTTCAATTTCGAATATACACTGAGTGGCCAAGCTATTAAGAGTACCTCCCACTCTGACTCGTCCTTCGAGCACATGTGCAGACAATACAAGTAGGATTCACTGTTAAAAACGCTTTCCCCTAGTCATTAGTACCAGCAAACGTACGTACACTGAGTGGCCAAACTATTAAGAGTACCTCCCACTCCGACTCGTCCTTGGAGCACACGCGCTGGCAATACAAGTAGGATTCACTGTTGAAAAAGCTTTTCCCTAGTCATTAGTACCAGCAAACGTCGCAATTCGCCTGAGTAAAGAGTATTTTATGAGTAAACAAGGCATTTGAGCGACTTGGAACATGGCATGATTGTGGTTACCAGAAGGGTCGGTGCCAGTTTTCTTCGAAACCGTTAATCTTTTTGACTATTCTCGTACAAAAAGTCTTCAAAAAAATTTGAACAAAAAGCGGAATAGCGGGTGGAAATCGCTTGTGAATGAAAGTGAAGCTAGATGACTACAACGCATTTTGTGCGGCATCAGAAGAACTATAACGCAAGAAATAGTAACGCAATACAACTAAGGATATGACGGATCTTTCAAAAATAGGTTTAATGGTCAGCATCCAACAAGAGATCTGCGATTTCGACGCAGAACCGAAAAAAATTACTTTTGTGTGCCAAAGAACACCGGTATTGGACATTTGATGACTGGAAAATTGTTCTTTGGTTAGAAAGTTCAGATTTCTTCCACATCGTGCTGATGGTAGAGTACGCGTGTGACGCATTTAAATTGATGATGGGAGAAAATATGTTCACAACGATGCACCATCATCCAATCTGAGGGACTTAAGAATTGATATTTTGTTACCATATGCTAATATTCTTCCTCAAAGGTTTCAGCAATTTGTAGAGCTCTGATTAGAAGAATATCTTCTGTCGTCAAAATCAGAGGATGTTTAACACGATATTAGTACTAGGTAACAGGATGGGTCTAATATTTTGGTCACTCAGTGAAGATTGTCTTTGATTAAATAATAAACGTATGTGTTGATTTTAGATATTTCTATGAGTAGTAATGTAGTTTTTAATTTCTTCTTATTAAAGATCTTTTTAAGTTTATTTAGCAGCTGCAGAGGCAGCGAAATAGACTGGTCCAACTCCCACAACACGTCTGGGAAAATTGGGCATTCATTGAGAGAAAGGAGGACTCAGGCACCAGGTTTTATATAAACATTGATGTGGTTTCATGATGCCAAAATCAAGAGATGTAAACAATTTAATAAGATGAAAAACGATCGAATTGCTGAAACGTTTGAAAAGCACCAAGAAAAGCCAAGAAAGCAAACATTTGCACCTTTGTTGAATCTAATGACATCTGATAATAGCTTAAACGATATCTGAAAAATATTGGAGCAAATGACAAATGTCCAGTACAGTGAAAAGTCCAAATGTAAGTCCTGTGACATTTCCCAAATGTTGATATTAGGTGATTAAAATTAATTTCGGGAGAAATTAATTTTGGAATGGAATTAATTAAAAATGGAATTATTTCGGGAAGAAATCATTCCATTTAGGAAAAAAAATATTGATAAATTTATTTCAGTAATAAAAGTGGAATTTACTTTGTAAAATTTCATGAATAAAAATATTTAATTAAAGATTCATAATAAAATAAAATACGGTCTTTTTCCTGTAAGATTTTTGTTTTTTATTTATCTTCTGGCGATAATATAAGAAAAACTTCTACGGTTCTTGAGAAAACCTACTAGATTGGAACGTTTGGAAACACTAACATTCACGTTTCTGTTTATTTCAGTGTTGAAGAAATTCAAAGAAAAATAATTAAAACCCATTGTATGGAGCTAATATTTTATTGCATAAATAAATTATTATAATATTTGTAAGTCAAAGAGTTAAAAATAAGTTTTGCTTCAGAATTACCAACTTAATGTCTTCAACAATATTTCAAATGTAGTAGTCTGCCGTATAGAGATATTAATACGTCGTGCATTATATGAATTCGCGTTGTATAAATAATTCACTGATTTATACATTTCTTTAATTTTTATAGGCTCTGAAACGAAGGATTTTTATTGGTTTATTATTCGCTTGTCTTACGAAAAATCGTATTAAATGAAAAAAGAGGCGTTATTACAGGAATCCACTCTACTCTGCTAGTATAGGTGGTGTTGTTTGACAGCAAAAAGACGAATCATCGTCTGCGAAAAGTGCCAGCTAGCATTCTTCTACAAATGAACTTGCTATAGTAAATAGCCTATCATTCCATTTAAAAAGTATGCCATTTTAAGTAAAACATTTAGAACCAATAAAAATTTGCTTACTTCATATAATAGCTGGATGTCTGTTAAGTATTCATAGGGCAAATTCATTTCAAAGAGCATTATTTCAACCTTAAAATTCATTTTATTGAACATCCTTTCATTGGTGAATTCCTGTTTGATGTTTCTTTTGAGCCAAAAATGGCCGAAACAATCAGTTTATTGTTTCACAGAAAGGATAAACAAAAACATCGGCGTCCTCACACACAACTTCAAAAACTTCCTGGACACGTGCGAAAAGAACTTCATGTGTCACTGAAAGAGGTTTTACACGGAAAATGATTTTAAGCTCTATTACGAAGCTCAACGCTTCCGATTTGTTCCCTTCCGCCAAAGATATTCGGAACTGATGATACAGCGTTAATTTTAATTATGATTCCTTTACTCCAGTCAAAGAAGTTTTCGAAAAAAAATTAAATCATATAGTTTTGAAAAATGGTACACTATTCGTGAGGGACTTCTGATGAATATCCTAAAAGTCCCCGATCGTGGGGGGGAAGCTCGCGCCGCCATTTTAGATTTCATCCCCTTTTTCATTTTTTCTTAAATATCTCGAAATCTATTTAGTTTTGAAATTACAATTGATTTAAAAGAATTAAAGAGCTTAAAATTCCTTACATAAAAAAGGTTTTTTTGTTTTCTTCTAGCTTTATTATAATGATATAGATATATAAGATATTAGATATATAATGGGTCTCAAAGTTTGCCACCATCTTGGATCACATCCCCCTTTTTTTAATACGTCGAAAACTATTCAATTTTCAAATTACACGTCATCAGAAAATTTAAGAACGTAAAATTCCCTACAAACATATGCTTTTATTTTTGTTTTAAATTTAATATTTTCCGAGACAACGGATTTCAAGATTTGCTACAATCTTGGATTTTATCCCCCCTTTTTTAGTTTTTCTTAAATATCTCAGAAACTGTTAAAGCTAGAAAAAAATATAAACATATATTTCTTGGGAATTTCACGATCATTAATTTCGTATTACATTAATTTGAAAATTAATTAGTTTTCGAGATATTCAAGAAAAACTAAGAAAAGGGGATAAAATCCAAGATGGCGGCAAATTTTCAGACCCTTTAACTCAGAATAGAAGAAATATAAAACCATGCATTTGTATAGAATTTTACGATAGTTAATTTTTTTGTATTGCATGCAATTGAAAATTGAACAGTCTTCGCTATATTCGAGAAAAACTAAAAAAAGAGAGATGATATCCAAGATTGGGCAAACTTTGAGACCCATTATCTCGAAAACTCATAAAGCTAGAGGGGAAAAAATGTTTTTGTAGGGAATTTTACACTCTTTAATTTGTTAAATAATTTGTAATTCTCTTTCTAAATTATTTCGAACCAAATGTTGTTAACCAAGCTGAAAATATTCCTGAGAGAAAGAAACTTGCAGAACTTAAAAACAGTAGAGTTTGCTTTATTTTAATGTCTTATGTAATTATTGTAAAAAAAATATTGCAGCTTCTATTTTGATTGAGCATGACTATCTTAGTAATTTTTTCAGATACTTTTCATTAAATAATTCAGTCTTAAAGGTATATTCGAAGAACATAAAGAACATATTTTGACTATGTAATAATAAAAATAAATCAAAGGTTTTTAAAACACGCTTTTATTAACATATTATAAAATAGGAAAAAAAGCTATACCAAAAATCTGATCAAAACCAAATAGTAAAATCGTGAGATACAAATACTCTAAGTAAAGTGGAAATCTCATATTCACTACATATTTTTAATTTTTAACGGATGTTGAGGAATGTTATTTATTATGATATTCATTGTGGCTTAATTTCTTTATAGTACCATCGTCTCATATTTTACGATTTAATTTTAACCTCCATATTTTCGATTAACATTTTAATACACTTAAAAATAGGTGCTTTATAGAAATTCTTTTATCTATTATTTTAAAAATTTTTGCTTTTTATATATTTCCTAATTCATCATCATATATATTATGGAATCTTGTAATCAATTTTTTCTTAAATTTACAATCAGAGGAACCTCTCATATGGAATTAAAATCAATGGATTAACTGATAATTAAATTTTAAAAATGGTGAAGATTTGTATTGTCATCAGAAATACATAACTGTGCAAAATTTCATAATTCCATCACATACGGAAATGAGTGAAAAATTGATTTCAAAATTCCACCTTTTCACACACGAAAAAAGTCAAGCGCTGTAAAAGTGGGAAAGGCGATAATAATTATTGACTGTACTCAAAAACATCAAAACATCAATAACTGAGATGATTCATACTCATAACGTGTCTTAAAAGATAATGATCTGTTTTCTTTCAGTACATATAGATAACCATGTGGTCTATATTGCACTGATAACATCTCTGTATATCGAGATTTCTACTTCATTATTTGAGATGCAATGGTGTAACACAGCATCCAACTAAAATTAGACACTTAATTCCAGTCTCATAAATTATTGGACTAATAATGTTACAAAAAAAGACTAATGTTGTTACTAATAATGTTACAAAAAAGACTAATGTTGTTACTAATAATGTTACAAAAAAGACTAATGTTGTTACTAATAATGTTACAAAAATGTAACATTATTAGTAACAACATTATTAGTAACAAAAAAGACTAATGTTAACTAATAATGTTGCAAAAATGGCAAAAAAGACTAATAATGTTACAACTACGGTTTTTTCTAAATGAGAGAGTATATCAAAACGTTTTCTTCAGATATATAACATGCCGTTACGGTTGTCTAGGTGGTCGTAAATTATTGGACATCTCCCACTTTTGTGACCCATTATCTGCGAAACTATTAAAGCTAGAAGAAAACTAAAAAGCATGTATTTTCAGGGAATTTCACACTTTTTAATGTATTAAATCAATTGCAATTCGAAAACTGAAAAGTTTTCGAGATGTTCAAGAAAAGCTAAAAAATGAAAGCAGAAAACGCATATCCGCTTCTTCTGATCGGTAGCCATTGCGTATGCAAATCTCTCGCTGTAGCAAATTTAGAACGCCTTAATGGTACGCCACCTATCTGAAATAAAAACTTTTTAGTTCGTTCTCTTCTTTAAAAGAAAAAACACAGTTGTAACATTATTAGTTTTTCTTTTATTAATTTTTGAAATGGGTCCAATAATTTATGACAATCCTGTATAACTACATTCGCAATGCCTTGTTAGTGGTTTGGTAATGTAAGAGCTGATATAAAAAACCAAGTAATTCAATTCCATTTCCAGCAATTGCGAATTTTTACACCTTGCTTTAATTCATTTCTAAATTTAAAACGACTTTTCAAGCATTTGTAAAAAGTTCTCCTCGATGCAACCAATAACATTTTAAAACGGGACGATATTTTGTTGTGAATTTCAACAAATACTAGTACCTATATTTAATATAAAATCTGAAACATAAGCGGTTGAATATCAATTAGATTATTCTTCACACTCTGGAACAAAGTAAATTATAATATGCAATTGGAAAAAGAAAAAGAACTTCTACTTGAAGCAACTCTACACCATTAGTATCATCTGATAAATGCTATAATATCATGGTTAAAGTCATAAACTAATTTTAATCCATCTGACGTATTCTAAATGACGTCATTTTGCATGTCTCATTTTAGAACGTGAACCATGGCGTGATGGTCGAATACTTTCAATTTATTGTTTAAAAATGAAGTAATTACATCTTAACTATTCTAATCTTATTTTGCATTTATAGTTAACTAGTCTGGAATAGTAAAACTTATAGTAATTTTATTTATCTCCGCCCGTAGGAATAAATTTATCATTTGAATCAAACTAGCTACTGTTTAACAGCGACAGAATAAATGGATTAATTTTCAATTGCGAAATGTGCAAATGCTAAAAATATTCAATTGAATTTCAACCTTCTGCTTTATTCTACGCTGCCTTTTAATTGTAAATCCTATCTGTTCGTCTTAAATTATTGTTTCCCTGATAAATTGAAAGTTATTTGTTTCCACTCATACCTTTTGAAACGCTTACTTTAATGCTTTTTTCTATCATACCGTAACAATATTTATTAAGCATATATTTTAAATATCCCCTTAGCATCAAGAAAAATTAGGGTGCATTTGGAGACCAAATTAGTCATAGTCGGCAATTTTGTACCACGACATTTGAATAATATTCAGTTTTCTAGAGAAAAATCGGAAATTCAAAATTTTACTGGATAGTGCTAAAAACACACATCGGTTTTAGCTACATTCGGTAAAAATCGACTGATATCGTTATTAGGAAACCGTAAGCTAAGGAGGTATAGTTATTTTTAACGTCAACACTTCCTGTAGAACATTTCTAGTGAGCTGGCCCAAATTTGTGTAGAATATGAAGAAACTCCTTCGCTCATCACTACACAGCAATTAATTCTAAAGCACATATCCGGCCAGTTAGGCTTTTTTATTTGTTTGTTTTATTATGCTACATGCGCTACCTCATGATAGTTATAATCCACTTAATACAATTTCTGATTTCATCGCGTCTCAAATTTCATAAAATATTAACAATTCTTGTTAACCTTTATTGACAATATTTTGGCCCTTTTTTCATAAAATATTTTTCTTGCCATATTCCTGCTGACGAGATTTTTTCATCACCACTGCAAATACCTCTTTGGATTAACAGGTATTTTTTAAGAAACCGCTACGTTTGATATAAATTTCTGACATTAATGAGCAGTTTTATCACTTTATAAAATTAATCCATAGCGTGGAAATTTGATACTTTACTTTTTCTCAGTATTTCAAACTATAAAAAATTCATAAAATTCTTTCACTCCAATATGCATATATATCTATACTTTAATTTAAATGTAAAGTTAAGCAAAATATAGCTACTTTAAGTTGTGTATCAATTACCTTTAGATAAGCATCAGTTTCAGAATGTTTTTGTTTGTTTAATCTCATATTTATTATTTAAGTCTTGTCGAGGGGGCGAGACTCATGTTTATATGGAATGCCGCTGTTGAAGAATTAATTCAATTTCAGGAACCATTTTATTAGGTGGCTAAGTTCCACGATACAGTACATTAAAAGGTGCAAGACAGAGAACAACAACACAAGACAAGTACACAGAAGAAGAAGAGAGAGAGGCATCATGGGAAAAACCCGGATGGCTGTAGTAGCGCCACCTACCATGAAAAGGTGAAGGCAGTGATTGTAACCGCTACAGTCTTTAAATTCTTCGTTTTAAATATTATTTTACACTACTTACATTTAAGGTTTTCTTATCATTCATTACATACTAAAGTCATTACATCTTAGGACAGAGAAAAATAAGAATTCATGATTTTAAATATCATGAATACTTATTTTTCTCTTTCTCTTTAATAATTATTTTTCGGACTAATCTTAAATAATAATTACGTGAGAGAAAAAATATCTTTAAAATGGATAGAATTTAAATGATTTTTTTAAATAATATCTCTACTGATAAAAATTGTTATTTTTTATCAAAGATACAAACACAAAATAGTATTCAGATATTTAAAATCAATGCCTGTTGCTATGAAAATGCTCGGTATCTTTAACCAAAAAGAAATGTTTTTTTACAACTTCAAAATGATAATGTTCTTTTTCTCAGACTCTAAAATTTTAATAATTTAAACTAATGAGAAGATGTCATCATTTCGCGCATATAAATGTTTTTCAAAGAGAATCGTGAAGTAAAATTAATTGAGAGGTATTTAAGTTTATCATTCTTTTTTAAAAAATCGACAAAAAAGAAAACTATTCTCAGTGACTAGAAAGTGATATTTGAAAGAAAAACAAATATTTTCTTTCAACGTAACGAGTTACAAAAGAATAAAGGTATTTAATTAAAAACATTCGCCTTTAGATAATTTTATGTAATGTATTCTTATCAAATATCTTTAAAAGTTTTTTGCACAAACATCTAAAGTATTTTTTCCGCTCCTGTAAGCAATTTCTTTTTATGAAACAGACATATCTTTAAGCAATCCCGCCTATGACCTTCTGCTATGAAATTTTGTTCATTTTAATTATTTGAAATTTTAAAAAAGCATTCATTCTTTTATTTGATTCATTCGCATGACAAAAAAATAGAATTTTTAGCAGACATCATTAATGAGTTGATCTTAGAAGGGAAAATCCAGCAGACTTACATGGACCATAAAAATTGGTCTGTTAACGAAATGGTAGCGATGAAAACGTGACCTGTAACAATAATAAAAAATGATAATGGTGTTCGTTATTGTGAAAAGATAATGATGCTCGATATCACTGCATCTAGAACTTAAAAATTTGGTTAAAGTATCATAGTGGAACACTATTTTTTTTATTAAATAGCGTTCAGATATTGGCTCATTCTCTATGAAGCATTAAAGTTCGCTTGTTTATTTGTAGCTTTAAATTTTTCATCGCTCATTTGTTGGGACGTTTCTTATTTAATTTTATTATATTGAGATTCCAAAACTCAAATGCTTTAAAAGGAGAAAGGAGAAAATTGCATTTGAGTTTGGCTCCGAGTAAAGGTCTTAAATTTTCTTTTCATTTCATCGTAAATGAAATTGGAAGATCAATTCATCGGCTTTAAGTAAAAAATTCATCTTACATTTTGGGCAGTTTTATAATGATTATTCAATTAATTTTCTTGATAACATTCTTGTGACTAGATTCTTTTTTATTATGTGTTGTTTCAATTCATTTTTCTAGACAATCTATAACCGTTTCGTGGAATATAAATTAATGAAATGTGTTGCCCTTGATCCCGGTTAGTGATGTATTTTTATTGATTTATGTGATTTAACAACACTAATGACCAGTTAATGTGTATTTTATTAACTTTTGAATGTAAGCTTATACATATTTTCATATAAATGTTAGTTTTGCTTCCTGTTCAGTTCATTGCATTGTAAATAAGTAGGATATGCGGTCTTTTTTATTTTTTTCTTCATTTGGGTTAAAGGGTAGTGTATCTGTTTTCATACTAAATTATTTTCAACTGTCTAAATATCTTTAAAATTTAATTTCCAGATAACAAAAATGAAATTCATACAATCCAAGATTCTGAGTTTTAATTTGTAATGCAACTTACCTTTCATCAAAAATTCTGAACGGAGGTTAAGAAATTTCGAGTGCATGAACACCGTTTAAACCCTTGCATATCTTCGTATTGAAAAACTTATATTTTGATCGTTATCAGATTTATGAGAAATGTAACGAAATATCACAGATCATTACCGTGATATATCACTTAAATTTGCTCATAATTTCAAATCTTTATCTCAATTTCATTGCTAAAGCTTCATATATGTATCAGAAAATAGACTAGAAAAGCAAACTTCTCCGTCTATATTTTACTATGATAGATTTAAATGGTTGTTAATAGCAACTAAGTAACTTTCTTGATCATTCCAACAAATGTCAATGTAGATAATGGGCGTTATTCTGCAGGGCAATAACATAGATAGTTTTATTCAAAGAAGGGGGCTTTCAGGAACAAATCTTTAAGTGTGATGAACATTATTAGTATACGAGGGAAAAATCAATATTGAATTAAACATTTTATAGTTTTCTTACGTAAATATCGCCCTTTCCGTGAGTAAATATTCCTTCGTCAATATTAGTAGATGTGTCTTTTGTATTTATTAGTAGTGTTTCTGTGGCTCTTCTCAAAATAAGCTAATTTGTAAATATGAACTAATGATTGATTTAAACTGAACAAAGACTGGAAATTTTTACCATTTAAAACTGAAATCGTACTAAAAACATTCTGAGTCAATAAAATCATAAAAATCTCTGAGAATATAACTAGGTATTGATCAAATAATGGCATCCCTGCTGGGTTATAAGATATTGCATTATTCAAATGCCGAAATTGCATATTCTGTTTGACGTTAGAGTCCAGATTAAAAATGTCCGAAACAATCAGTTTAATATTTCAAAGAAGAAGAAAGGCAAAAACAATCGCATCCTCACGCGCAACTATGAAAATTCCCTGAACACTTGAGAAAAGCACTTCATCAGACACAAGGGAAATTTAACACGAAAAATGACTCTTAATCCTATTTACAAAACCGAGCGATTGTCTTCAGATTTGTTCCCTTCCACCAATGGAACTCTGATGGTGCAGTGTAAGTTTTAATTATGATCGCTTTGTGCTAAAATAACGAGATAGGAGCAAATGAGGAGAATTTTATGCTTGGAAAACTGAGGAAATTAATGTATTTTTTTCTCTCTGAAGCTATTAATTCTGATGGGATTGGTATCAAGAACAACTTTCGTGTTGTCATGATGGCCAGCATCAGAGATGCAAACGATCTAATAAAATCGGAAGTTTATCCTGGTTTTAATAATGAGAGAAGCGTAAACTTTGCAAACGGTATTATCTTATGGTGAAAGTATTCGATTTAAGGAATGATTTAAAATGCTTACAAAAAGATCGTTAATTTCGAATAAAAATCCAGATTTAAAACATTCCAGTTCAGATGTTTTTGTATTTTAAACATGAGCCTATTAAATGCATTTTTATTTGTACTATTTAAGTTCCAGTTAGCAAAAAACATTTAAAAATGTGTTTGTATAATATGTAAATGTGTTTTAAAAACTTTTTTATGTGTGCAAAATTAACGCTTCTATTTCTTTCTTATTTGATTAAACAATATTCATGGTTTTGGTAGATAACAGTTTACATGGGAAAAAACTGATTTTATACTAAATCCATTTGCAGATCTGAAAATCATTAGGTTTTCGTTTCATCGTCAGACCTACCATACATTACCAGTTATTTAGTAAAATTTTGCTTTAGTAGGATATTATCATAATAAAAGTTATAGCTTGATCCAAATGAAAATACATTAATTTTTTAATCATATTAAAAATACTATAAAACACATTAATCAAAGAGTTCCCATGATAAAAAAAGACGTAATGGAATTAAATATTTCAATTTTTTTTTTAATTTCAAAGAATAAAATGATTTTACCTTAAACATGATTTATATTAAATTAATTGGAAATATGATATACCTACAGAATGTTTCTTAAACCATGTTCACTGTTTTGTCTTTGAACGAAAGGGGGAACATTTTTTAAAAAATACTGGAATTTCAGCTTGTTTTGCAAGATATTTTAACCTTAAAGAAAACCTTTGAATAGAATTGTTTAGGGTCTCTAAACCTTATTTTTTAGATTTATTTTCTATACAAGAGAAATGTATTGAAATGATGTTTCAAAGTAAAAATAGCTTTGATAAATTATCATATTTATATAAAAAAATCTATCTAAAAGATACTACATATATATTAATTTCTTCGAAATTAATTCTTGGAACTATAAAAAAGCAGTATTTTTTATGAAAAAAATCATTTTTCCAGCTTCAAAATGGTACTTTTTTCCAGCTTCAAAATGGTACTTTTTTCCAGGTTCAAAAAGTTCAGTAATTCGAATTAATGAGAAAATAGCATCGTTTCGTGCATATAAAATCTTTCAAAGAATGTTGTGATGCAAAACTAATTGAGAGGCATGAAACTTCACATTCTTTTGAAGAAATGAATACAAACGAAACCTGTTATTAGTGACTAAAGAGCTAATATTTGGAAGAAAAAAATTATTTTCTTTCGATGTAACGAAGCACAGAACGGGAAAAAATGTTCTAATAAAAAATCGCCTTTAGATTACTTTTGCTTCGTGAATTCTTATTAAAATTCTTTAAAAGTTGTTCTTCGAACAAAAATTAAAATATTCTTCCCAGTTCTTTAGATGACTCATTTTTTAGAAATAATCCTATATTTATTTGTGCTGTCTAATTTCGGCTATAAATTAGAAAGAAAGTTCAGAATATTTTGTTTTTGCTCTTAGTGTTTTGTTATTTATTTGTTTTCATTATTTTGATGGCATTTATTATAGTTGGATAATATTTTCTCCAACAGATTTTAAATTTGGCGTATGAAAAAGTTCCATCAGACATTTGCATTTCAAGTTGATTATAAGCAGATGGTATTTATATAAGTTCGCACTAATAGTACTCATATCTTCATATCGTTATTTTTAATTGAAGTAAGAAGAAAATTTTACAATTTCTACTAATTTGACTTTTGTCAGGTGCTGATATTTTTATATTATTAATGAGTTTTTGCTTGTTTGTCTGTTTGTTCCTTAATCATCCTTCGAATAAAATCTTTTGCTTCTTTGTATACACTTTTATTTAACTTGACTTTTTTCATGTTTGTAAATATAGTATTTTGTAATCGATTTTTCATTCACTTCCTGATATGCTAGAGTTTTCAAATTTTGCACACTTATAATATCATTTTTCTTTGTTCTACTCTTCCATAAGATTTTGTTTCATAATTATCGTCTGTGAGTGATGTAAATAAAATCTCCGTCGTTATTTTGAAACCAAATAGGCTTGTAATTCTAAGACAAAAGTCCCTCAGTTCCATTTGCAAATCATACCATTCTTAATGAAATATCTAAAATTAATAAAATTTTCTTAGCCCCTTCAGTCGGAATTAAGAAATAATGGAGTTAGAATTTTTCCTTTGGCGTATTGTGTACTACTGCAAAGATTAAAGCATAAATAAAATTTCAAGCCTGTAGATGAAAAATTAAAGAAGTTACCCCATGTCCGGCATCCGGACAATACCGGATATTTCAACTAAAAAAGATACAAAATCACACAAATTTCACTTTAAAATAGTTGTCAAAGAGTAATAAAATATTATAGAAGCCTTTGGAATGGTAAAAAAAAGATTAAAAACAAGAAATTATTTGAAAAACAAAATTCACCGCCGAGCTCCATTTTGGGAAGAACGATGATTTTCTCAATTTTTTTGGAAAAAACTAAAAAAATTAAATTATTCCATGCCCGAAACGAAAAATTCTTGCAACAATTAAATTGATAAGAAAATCGAGAATCAAATAAAAAAACAGCATGTAGTTTCGTCAATTATTGAATTAATAGGAGCAGTTCAAAGTTGATGTCCGGTATACCGGACACCAGGTCTGAAGGGGTTAACATCTTGAAAAAAGCCTGTGAATGATGAAGTATCCATCAGTCGAATCCTCTTTGTAAACAAAAGAAAAAGAACTCAAAATGGTGGAATTGCAATTTTGGTTTCACGTTTCTTTCCAGACTAAAAATGGCCGAAACAATCAGTTTAATATTTTATCAGAAAAGGAAAAACAGACACATATGCATCCTCACGCACCGCTTCAAAAACTTCCTGGATACGTGAGAAAAGAACTTCATCTGTCGCCGAGAGAGATTTTACACGGAAAATGGCTTTTAAGCCTCTATTACAAAGCCCATCGCTTCCGATTTGTTCCCTTCCGCCAAAGATATTCGGAAGTGATGACACAGCGTTAGTTTTAATTATGATCGCTTTGTGATAAAAATGTCGAGATAGGTGAAAATGGAGAGAATTTTATGCCTGGAAAAATCGAGGAACGCATGTACTTTTTTCTTCCACAAGCTATTAATTTTGATGACATGGGTATCAAGGAACGCTTACGTGGTGTCATAATGGCGAAAGCGAGAGATACAAACAATCCTATAAAATAGGAAGTTAATCCCAGCTTTAATAATGGGAGAGGCGTAAAATTTGCAAACATGATTATATTTCGGTGAAGGTAATCGATTTTAGCGATGATTTAAAATGGTTACAAAAAGGACGTTAATTCGATATAAAAATCGGGATTTAAAATACTCCAGTTGAGATATTTTAGTGCTTAACTCAAAGGAACGAAGAGGTATTTTTTTCTATTTATATTAATTCGCTTTAGTGGAGGGAAAGAAAAAGAGAGCATAAAAAAATAATGTTTCCATTTTTGATATTCTGTACGCAAATTCTAATATTTTCTAATTTTGGTTTCTTTTTTATCACTGAGCAGTTTTCCTGTTTTAGTAAACTTAGTTTACTTATAAATTTTTTATCTGTAACAATTTTCTGAAGAGAAGGATTTTATATTTGCATTTAATCGTAAAGTTTAAATTATACAGTTTTGAATTTCAATAAAGATTGTACATTTATGTACTTAATTTTTCATTTTTTTATTATGAAAAGTTTCTTCGAAATCTTAATGCTGTAAATTCTTATAAATTACGCAATCAAACACGCAGATAAAAAGCATTTACAGATTGGAAGAACTTAGAATAGAATTGTAGACAGAAAGAACTCATGTTAAATAAAATGTTTTATATCGACAGCAAAGTTACAAAATATAAACTGCTCTCGACTGTAGTTTATTGTATGAACATTATGAAACTTCACTAATTTAACACAATTCACATTTACCATGCATTTAATTACGACGGCAAAGAAATAGGTTATAAAAAGAGCCTGTTCTTGTTGATAAAGGGTAATTCAAAGTGATTGCCCCGTTTTCAAAACTATTGTTTAATGAACAATGATACAAAGATATGATTTACACACTCTAGTAAAAAGAAGTTTAAAGTTTTCTGTATATAGCTTAGAGATCCCGATTAAGAGGGCACCTCAAATATGGGGATGAGAACCCGCCGTACAAGTAAGCAGAGTTTCGCTTCCCGGTGGGATATAGTAAAGATGGAGGGGCTCTCAGGGCCCAACTCCGATGACTGGTCGTACCCCTACATGGCAGCGCATGGGTCGCTCGTAATTTGGCTATTTTGCTTCGACCACAGTGCCAGTGTTGCTGTCGCGGCGGATGGTCTTTCAGAAGCACCGGATGCCTAGGCAGGGCTGGGGGTCTTTCTTTGTGATTATATAGCTTACAGGTGT